>CAVNYN010269800.1:0-10766 GCA_963692815.1 Nyctanthes arbor-tristis
CGCTCTTCCGATCTCTAATAATATGTCTCAGGCATGTACATACCCGTATTCGCTCGATACCTGTTCAAATAAAAATTTTCATACGTATATAAGAAAGTACCTTAGACATACCGCTTTTAACTGGGTGATACTTCATTTTATGTTGTGCAAGTACTCATAATATCACCTTGTTACTTTAGTCTATCAAATAATAAATATAATCCTTAAAAAAGTAACATGATTTTATAATGACAATCTTTAGAATTATAATGTACATTCGTATCAAAATTGACATGTAAGTTTGTTTTTTAAATACTATGTCATAAATAAAGTATAATATAACAGTTGCATTGTCTAGAATTACAAATTGATATGCGAATCACAAATCACCACTGGATATTTATAGTAAAATGTCTGAGTATTGAGCATAAATTTGGTTCCATAACTAAGTCCATAATTTTGGGTCCCCTCCAAACACATCATTTAAGCTCACAGGTTTAACCTATATAAAATTATAATAATTAGTAATCAAATGATTGAATCACAATTAACTATAATAATTATAAATCTAGCATCTCATCTGTGCATTACATGGAAGACTAATTTTAAAAAAATTCAATAATAATGAACAATAAAATATTGAAAAAATAACTGTCATTGGATTTGCATTGTACAAAAGCAGTAAATATACATTTTTGATTTAGTATTTGACACATAAAATTAATGATTTATTAATAATATATTAGTAGTTACCCATTTATGTACTCGATTAATACTTTACTATATTTTACATTTATATCATTTAACCTATTTAATTTTATTAGTTAACAGTATAGTAATACGTATGGGTATGTACATATCCGTGTTGACGTGATACCTGTTCATATAAAAATTTTCATACATATAAGAAAGTACCCTCCCGACATACCATTTTAATCGAATAAATTTTACACACTACAATTTATTTATTTCGTAACTATAGGTCAAAAGCAAAGCTTTATTTTTGTAGGAATTTTTGGATCTCAAGAAGATAAACCTGAAGATAGTAATACAAAATAATATTCTTCTTCTCAATTGGTTTAATCAATATTAGAGAAAGTTAATTAATATATTCAAATAAAAGAGAAAGAAAAATATTCACATTCATATTTATTCAGGAATCCAACCAGATTAGATAATGCATTATGTTAGTTCTACTTTTCGTATGAAATTATAATATTAATTAAATTGATTCTTTATTTTTTCCATAAATACAATTTCATAGTCTATGAATTTAGAGATGTTGTAGATAAAATGATTTAAAACGTTGTTGAAAGACTGACTTATTAATTACGGTAATAGCTTGTGGAAATTTATTTTTGTACAAAAAAGAAAATTTTTATTTTCGATTCTTATAGCTATTTATTATAGTAATTTAAATAGATTGATTAGGGTTTTTCTGGTACACGTAGGGAGAAGAATATAGGAGGGGAGAAACATCTATAATTGCTAAGAACAAAATGCTTATCTGTGTCATTTTAATTTTGACCATTTTAGTATATTTAAAAAATTAGTGGGAATACTAAAAAAAAGTAGTGTCAATATAATTAACCTTTATGTGGTTAATAATAATATTTTTTGAGTGGAAAGACGCGGGAATAGTAATTTATAAATGAAAATTATTGACAAATAAAAGAGTGGCGAAATAGTTTAAAAGCATGTTACTTAGCATATAGATCAAGAGTTCAACCATTCACTATTACATTTGTGACAATTTTTTATTAAAACTGACAATCGGTGTGATATGACATTATAAGCAATTGTACCAGATAGAGCTTTATGCGGGAAAGATTTTCTAATTGCGCCAGACAAATTTATAATAATGCCTGACAAACTGTCATTTAATATATATCTATATATATATGAGTCCCATATCTTATCCCAAATTATTTCTAAATATTTGAAGAAAAGATATTAAAAAAATAACTCAAATTGAAAAAAAAATTAATAAATAAACGTCATGGGGCCAGTGGATGCGTACAAAATTAAACTTTAATTTATCTATTTAACAAGACCCATATATTTACCCAAAAAAATAAAATAAAATAAAATAAAATAAAATCTAATGGGATCCATATCTTATCCCAAGTTATTATTATGAAATCATTTGAAGAAAAAAATATTAAAAAACGACTCAAATTGAAAATAAATAAATAAATAAATAAACATCATTGGGGGCCAGTGAACCGATCTGCCTCAAAGTGGCTCCGCCACTTATTCTAATCAACCTCTATTATGGAGAGCTAGTTCTATCATTATGTTTTCGATAATTAAGTGCAATTTCGATTGGCACTTATCTTAGTCAATAGTTCTATCATTATGTTTTCTAATTATCTACTTAAATGAATTTAGTCAGTAGATAAGGAGTTGATTCTCAAATAATTGAAGAATAAAGTTAAGAAATGGATTAAAATGGGTATATGTCAAAAGTGGAATGCCAAAGTTGAAGAGTAGACAAAACATCAAGGAAATGACATGCAGTTGTTCGGAAATAATAATAATAATAATAAACTATTGAAATAATAATAATAATAATATGCAAATAGTTGAAAACTAGAGAAATTAGAAGAGATGGTCCAAGAAAACGAATTGGGGCATGTGAATAAAAAGGTGGCAGCCACAAGTGGAACCTTTCCCAAACAACAACAACAACAACAACAACAATAATAATAATAATAGAGTAAGTGGAATAAGTGGGAGAAGCTCTTTCCAGGATGGCCAGCAGCCGGATTGGGAAAGAAAATGAAGAACGTTTGTCTGCGGGGAATGGAAGAAGATAAATAAAGGCAGAAAAACGTGGAAATATACAGCAGTGATTCAATCAAATTCACGAAACTGATTTTGAATGTAAGATAGACAAATTGTCATTGTTTCGGATGTAAATTGGATCTATCAACCATTATTAAATCATTAATTAGTCGCAACACTTTACTTTTATTTTTTGTTTTAAACTCATAAACTTTCAAAATCAAATTTATTTTATCGGGTTAAAGTTAACAAAACATGAAACTATCGATATCATGCACTTGTCGTTATATATATATATATATATATATATATAGACACACATATATATTATTGGACAACCATTTTTAATTCTTACACCTAACCACCCCATTATCACCTCCTTTCAGTTCACTCAACTAAATGATTTTTTTTTTCTTTCCAAAGTTGAATATAGCTAGTTGATTAGATATTTTCTTAAAAAATGTGTATGTATAGTCAAGACGCATATGATTTAATGGTATTTAAGTAGGCTTTTCATACATTTAATTAATTAGGGGTTCAATTCCTCTCTTTACAATTTGTAAATTTCAAAAAGATGTGTGTGTGTTTGTGCATATATGTATTTTAGTGTGTAAAAAGATTTATATGTATGTTATGTATAACGTAACGTTTCTAAATGCACCAAATTAACTTGAGTCGTGTGATCCATGCATTGCACTTGATGGCGTATTTACCATATTTTATTCATGCATTGTCACTCCTAGAACCCCAAGTAAAATATCTTCCATTTCTATTCTCTATTAAAAGATAAAAATCTTACATAGAAAAAATATTAAATAAATAACCAGCATATAAAATACTTGATCTACTCATGTCAAACGAAGATAGTTCATTTTTAAAAAAAGGGAAGATAGATCGAACCCAAGTCTTTATATTCTCATCGCTGCTTTTTGGTTCGTATAATTAAGAAAATTGATGCGATGATTTCTTAATTATTAGAAAAATGAGAAATTTCCATTCACAATATTGAATATTCTCCCTGCAAAAGCGGGTGGACACTAGCTCGGAAAGAATACTTTAATCCAACTTGAAAATAAATACTAGTTGGTACATTGTTGAAAGTAAACGTTAATTGAACACATCCAAGAAGAAGACTTGGCGGCTAATTATTACCCATCTTAAATTCTTCTACGTTTTTTAAATCGTTAACGCATCATTTTTGCATGAGTTGACTGTCACATATGTCACATGATACCCTCATAATCGCGTATAAATATGGAATTATTTTGCCACTTTCACCACTTCATTTCAAGTGTCCTAAGAATTAGATTTATATCAATGAATAGCCAGGGCAGCCTCTTGATGGGTGGTGCGACCGATGCAACGCCACTTGTTGATAATTACATCAAAAACTAGGATCACGCGTTCTGATTTTTCAAAGGATTTTATCTTCGGTTCTGCCACATCAGCTTATCAGGTGTGTATATTTGTGTTTTTTTATTTGTTTTGAACTTAAATCCATCTCAATTGGCATTGAGTTTTCTAAGTCGGTCTTTGTCATTGTGTAATTAATTAGGTTGAAGGTGCTTGGGCAATGGATGGCAAAGGCCCGAGCAATTGGGATGTCTTCACACAAAGGACACCAGGTCTCTCTCCCTCTTTCGTTCTCTCTGTTTATTTTATTCACAAGAAAGAAATTAACCTATGTTTACACACATTTGCTAAGTTTCTTTATTGTAACTATGACGGATAAAATTGATGGGGCAAGTAATGGAACTATAGCTATTGACCATTACAATTTAGTGAAGGTGAGTGTACTTTGTTTTTCTTTTTGGAAATTCAATTTAGACAACATCTTAAGAGGTTTTTACTTTTTTTTTTATTTTGTTTTAAACATATCATCAACTCCGAGACCTTTATAATTATTTTAGAGGTGGGACTAGCTATCGGCACCTATAATATGTGAGCAACCACTGTATCACTCTTTTTTGGAAAATTATCAAGCACTTTCTGGAAGTTTTGTTAAAAAAGCTTTCCACCTCATGTAGCATGCATGAATACACGTCACGTGTATTTCAAACCTAAACCATATCTATTTTAAATCCACATTACATGCATCCATGTATGCGAAGGGAAGTTTTTTAATCAAACTTTGGGAAAGTGCTTGAAAATGACTCATTACTCTTTATCTCATGACAAATTATTATCATTTAGATCCCAGTGGAACTAGTCAAAGGTCTTAGACATTTATTATTTTAATCAAATATTATATTGTCAAAATATTTATCCTAACCAAACCATTAAACATTCTTTACCAAAAAAAAAAAAAAAACCATTACATCTAATAAATTGAATTTGAATATGGAGTCATTGTTACTTATATAGATGTCACTGAATTCAATCAACATAATTCAAATTGTATATCAATCTATCAATCCCCTAATACCAAACCTTATTGGGTTACTCTCCCTGTGAGTTTCGAGTCGATCAATTTTTTTCTTTTTTGCCATCTAGACTCGTTAAAGACAACTCCTCAACAAATATCATTAGCTGGTGAATTTCTTTGATCTTTGCATAATATTGTTGTAGAAAGATGTGGCTTTGATGAAGAAAATTGGCCTGGATTCATACAGATTTTCAATTTCATGGAGTAGAGTATTGCCAGGTACTTTCATAAATATGTATATCGGTAATTGAAACAAAAAATGGATACACTACATGCTGACGTCGCTTTTTAACATGTCCTCTTACAGGAGGAAGATTATCAAGGGGAGTCAACAAGGAAGGGATCAAATACTATAACTATCTCATTGACTTGCTCCTCGGCGAAGGTTTACTAATTACAATTCTTATCTTCATGTCATTTTACGAAGACAAATTAAACATTAAGCATCGGTTCTTTTGTTGAGAAATAAAGGCTATTGAGGCGACAAAAGTATCGCCAATAGATGTAGAAGCCGCGGTTGTTTAACTATTGCAGCGACCTATCGTTGCTATAGAGTCGACGCAACAGCCCCACACCTGTTGAGTTATTGCAACGATATGTCGCCTCAATAGATCGTACACGTGTCGAAACGACAATGTCGCCCCTATAGGTATTATATAGAGGTGACATAGATGTATTAAATTTTAAAAAAAAAAAATATATATATATATAGGGGCGCAATTTCTTCAGGAAAAAAAAAATACATAGACCAGCCATGATTTCCCAAGCTCACTGTTACCATCATTCTCACCCAAACATTCATTTGCAAAACACAATTCACAAACACAATGTCAATCCTACAAATGAAAACGATAAGCCGAGTAATTAATGAAGCAAATAACTAAACTATATTCGACAAAACCATACTTCAAAGCAAGCCACAAAATCTACCAACATATCTCTACTTCAGCAATATAAGCTTGAAACACATAAGTTTCTCTTATCAATTAAATCATACCAAAGAGTGTCAAAACACTAAACCAAGCAGAAAATTTCTCTCCCTGTATAAAAAAAATTATTTTGTTACAAAATAGTATTTCACCTGTGTAAGCATGAATATAATAATTAAAAAAGGATAAAACCATATAAAATCATGCATATTGAAATCTAATAATAAGGGAAATGATCAGCATACACTCAGAAGATAATTAGGCTTTCATTGTTCCCACTTTCCCAAGCTCCCACATGCAGGCAAAGAAATGATCAACTCGCACAACATATGTGGCCTCATAGTCCCTTTTGACATATGCTTTGACTACAAACTTCCCAAAGGACTGAATTTTAAAAGCAAATGGAGTAGAAAGACAGTGGTTCAAGTTTAGCTATTTCCTCGAAAACCACGAGATCTAATTAACACCATCAACCGTCACAAATGATGTAGCTTGCCTTAACCGCTGTTGCTGAAACGGAGAAAAACATTCTTAACAACTTGTGACAAGCAGTAGAAATGGTGTTTTTTCCCCAAATATAAACTAATTTATGGGCTACAAATTAGGATTGGCAAATAACACCCATGGTCAAAACTTGAAATCCTTCTTTGGTGACCCTGTTTCCTCAGGGACCCACACAAATCAGTTCTAAATAAGATTTGCTTGGCAACATAATTCTTTTATTGGAAAAAGAAAAAGAAAATAAAATAAAATTCGGCTTCCATACTTGAAGATAACCAACACAAAACACACATTGAGGCTAAATAAAATGAGAATACCATCAGCATCATGTGGAGGCCCAGAGGCACCAGAAATCTTCCCTTGAGAACCTGAAGGCAGAATTGTCTGCAAATTTGACTCTGTAATATACAATGCAATTAAGTAAAATCTCCACACGATAATAATATTATACACACAGATATATAATTTATAACAATTTGAAGTAATATAAAAGAAATTTATACCTGTAAAGACTGCCTCGAGCAATCAAATTGAGAAAAAAATACAAATTATGTAACTAAAACAAATCTAGAATTTAGAACAAGAAAGAGTGAGATGGAGGAAGAAGTAATTACAGGAATAGATCCAGTGACATTCTGATTGTCAATGGAAGTGTGATTGCCGGACATCATCTTGGCTTCAATGTTCTTGAGCTGGTGAAATCCAATGAAGTCCTACTTATAATGGTAGAAATTGGGTAAATCTTGGAAGGAAGGGGCTTCTCCAACCCACGAAATAGAAATGGAGAGAGAATATATGGGAGTAGAATACCAGCTTATCTTCGAAGTACACCTTAGGAGCACTGGGAGTTGTCTTCCGCCACTGATGAAGTGCAACGCAGCTGGTTTCTTCGATTGAAAGCCTCACCCGACCTGGGTTCGTTGGTTTTCAAGGCAGGGGAGTGATTGTCGGAGTTGTACACTCTACTGCCAGTGACGCCACGTTGATCCGTCCGGTGGTCGCTTGAGCATGAAGAAGGAATAGGAGATTTGGGGATTTGGCCGAATTGGCTGAATCGCGTTGGAGAAATTTGGGGATACGGATTCAAAATTTGGGGGAATTAAATGGGAGGGTTTTAATTGAGTGCGGGGCCTATCTTTAGAGCGGTTTAGAGGCGACTAACATTTGTCGTTTTAATATGGCATACGTTTTGAGGTGACTTTCGGGTCGCTGCAACTGGCGTCGTCCCAATTGAACTAACTTCTTGAAGTGAATTTTTAGGCTAGCTATTTCTAGTTTCCATTTTTTCAAAATCTTGAAAACATGTTTGTTAATTATCCTATTTCCAGAAACACATTTTCGAAAATGAAGAAAATTTTGTTGAAATTTAATTTTTTTCAGTGTAAAAAATTTGAAAAATCTAATATTAAAAAAATCCATTTTTTTTCTTAATTACATGAAAATTGATTATGAATTGAAGACTAAAAACTGAAATAGAAAGAAGACGGACATTACTTGTCGGATTCTCACACTAATGCTTATGTAGGAATTGAGCCCTGTGCAACTATCTTCCATTGGGATGTTCCCCAATCTCTTGAAGATGAATATGGTGGATTTCTAAGCCCACAGATAGTGTAAGTAATTAATATGCAAGAAATTATAAAGCAACTAATTGTTGCAAGCAATTAATCGTATGCTTTGGTGTGATCTGGTCTATAATTAACGTATATAGGAAAGATCATAGTGAATTTACTGAGCTATGCTTTTGGGAATTTGGAGATCGGGTCAAATATTGGATCACACTGAATGAGCCATGGTCCTTTACTCGAAATGGATATGTACTTGGTGCTTTTCCACCAGGTCGTGGTGCAACTTCAGCCACTACTTCCAACACTCTCCATCGTTCTAGACCCACTAGAGCTGAATCTGTATCAACGACTTGTTCCGATGAAAGTTTGGGCACAGAGCCATATATTGTGGCACATAATTTGATCCTTGCTTACGCGACTGTGGTTGATATTTACAGGCAAATATATAAGGTAATTAGGTTTTTTTTTTTTTTTTTAAATAAGGTAATTAGGTTTGTTGTTTATTAAGCAATAATAGAATTCCAAGATTTGATACAGCTAAAACACATGTATATTAATATGTACCATATTAAAACTTAGGGTCTATTTTAAAATGTTAATCTTATTAAAAGTAATAGCCCATGTCAATTGTTTAATAGCTATATATTTATTATATGCTTTAATACGCCCCAACAAAGATTGGGGAAAAAAAAAAGTGTCCCGACGAAATAGTGGCTCTTCCGATCTGGCTAATTTTTAACTAGATGAATTCTTGGTTGGAGCTTATAGGTTCAGATACACATGTTAGGACTCGTGGCTTTATCTTAAAACTCAACTTTGTTAAGAGTAGTTCAAGTCATTGATAGTTTTATACTTAATGTAAGAATTATATTTCTTAACATATAGGAACACCAAGGAGGCCAGATCGGAATAACAAATGTCGCAACATGGTTTGAGCCACTCACGGATACGCAACCAGATAAAGATGCTGCTTCACGGGCCCTCGATTTTATGTTAGGATGGTTAGCAGTTAATAGTTTTTTTTTTTTTCATTTAATGTCTCAGAAGAAGCTAATCAAATTAGAGCAGCTTTATAACATAAATATTTTTTGTATCTTCAGGTTTGTAGCACCGGTAGTGACCGGTGATTATCCACCGGTTATGAAGGAACTAGTCAAAGACCGTCTTCCCACATTTACACCGGAAGAGAGTAAACTAGTGAAAGGTCCTATGACTTTTGGGGCATAAATTATTACACGGTCTACTATGCTACAAATGCACCTAACCCACCTGACACACCACCAAGTTACGAAACAGATCAGCAAGTTAAAACATCAGGGAACAAAGTAATAATAAAGTATAGATTCCTTATACTTTTATATTTATTTATAATAATAATAAAACACTCAAGTCCAGACTGTTTGATTTTATGAAAAATGTGAACAAAAAAATTATGTCACTAGGACAAAGTTCAAAATATATAATGCGAATGACTCAATGTTTATTTTTTGAATAAAATTTGAAGGTGAAGATGGTCACGGAAATCCTATAGGTCCACAGGTAGGCTTTTCCTTACTTATTTTTCTTATTGAATAATTTTATTATGGTGATCTACTTTTCTTGATTGCGGCAATGCCATTATCCTAGTTTTCTTTTTTTGATGGTAGGCGGGTTCGGATTGGTTGTGCATTGTTCCCTATGGAATTCACAAGCTGCTGATTCATATAAAGGAAAAATATAATAATCCCCCGATTTACATTACAGAAAATGGTAAGTTAGCATTTTATAGTTAGAACTTCAGAGAAAAAGAAGCATATTTAAATACTTTAATACTGGTGATTAGATTTACTAAAAGAAAGTAATCTATGTAGGCGTCGATGAAAAGAACAATATAGCTTTAACAATTTCGGAGGCTCGAACAGATGAGATGAGAATTAAGTATCATCAAGACCACTTGCTTTACATTAAGAAAGCAATGGAGTAAGTAATCATTCAAATACACGTTTATCCACTTAGAATTAGTTGTTTGTCATCTATTGAAAAATATTTACTAATGTTCATGATTTAAATTCCTTTCAACGAAGGTGTTGATGTGAAGGCTTACTACATATGGTCGTTGTTCGACAATTTCGAATGGGCAGAGGGTTACAGTGTTTGATTTGGTATTATTTACGTGAATTTCTTGAATGACCAATTAACACGACGCTCTTCCGATCTCTCTGCTATATGGTTCATGAATTTTTTGAATAGAAAGACCATTCGATTGAAGAGAAAAGCCGAAGAAAACGGAGAAGAATGCGGCTACGTGATAAAGTTAAGAGGCACCTAAAGAGAAAATTATTAACCTTTTCTTTTTCATTTGTATTTGTTCTTTTTTATATTGCATGTATGATTATTCTCCCATTCGGTTAACACTAAATAAATGAAATGATGTAAAGGATTGAAAACACATAAATTTGTATTTGTTCCCTTTTTTTGGGGTCGGGTTCTATGCCCCCTCCTTTTGTAATTTTTCCCCTACATTAATAAAATTCTATTGTAGACTTGCAGGCTCCGAGTTTGGAGCCCGGCCACCAATCACAAGGGGCCATATCATCT
>CAVNYN010269805.1:0-47468 GCA_963692815.1 Nyctanthes arbor-tristis
AGAGAAATACACAGAATCCCATCGAGACAGATATTTTGAGTATAGGCCATCCCTCTTTAGTATAGACATTCTGCAAACTCCATTGACGAAGATGAAGTTACCTCATATACCACATTATATCGGGGAGACCGACCCGGGTTCTCACCTAGATAAATACATGTCATGGATAGAACTACAAGGAGCCGGAGAGGCAGCAATGTGCAGGGCATTTCCTACCACCCTCAGAGATATTCTAGCTAAGTGGTTGCGAGAACTTTCCCAAAATTCCATTCAAAGCTTGGAAGAACTGTCCTCGCAATTTTTATCTTAGTTCATGGGGCAAAAATCAAGATGACACCAAAGGAGAAGCTGGTGATGGTAAAACAAGGACTGACCGAGGGATTGAAGTCATATCTAGATCACTTTAATAAACAAGTGCTAGAGATAGAGAAGGTAACGGATGACACTCTGTTGATGGCCGACCTATCTAGTCTGCGACATAGAGCTGCTTTTCGTGGTCAGTCCACGAGGTCGGATCCAAAAGCTATCATGAAATCTTAAAGAAAGCTGAATGATACATAAGCACAGAAGACGCTGCTGGAAGACTTGCCAATATGAAAATGACTCCTGAAGTGAGTACAGGAAAGGAGGGCAATACTCCTTCAGATACGTCCAAATCTTTCAAGGATTCTGGAAAGAGAAAAGAACCCAGATACTCAGAGAGGGGAAAGCAAACACCACAAGTGCGACAAACTTTCACCACCTTAACCTCTTCCCCAGAGGAGATTTTCGCACAAATATCTCTGGAAAGCATCCTGCCTGAACCAAAACCTATGTAGACTCAACCTTCCCAACTGAATCAAAGTAAGTACTGTCGATATCATCGATCCGTGGGCCATGAGACCAACAACTGTCGCGATTTAAAAATGGAGTTGGAGCACCTCATTGAGAAGGGTTATCTACAAAAGTTCATAGCTCTCCCAAATCGTAGTTACAAAGAGCACCTACCTGCAATACCAAAACCAACGCCAACTGCTAACCAAAATTGAGAAGGAACATAGATACACATCCTGATAAACACAAACTCTAACTCTCTACAATTATGAAGACGACGGCGCCAACTTGTGAGTTAGGCCAGGAACAGTTACCAGGCATGTGATGTTTCAGAGAGAACCGACCTACCTGAAGTTTCTTTTTCCTTGAATATTGAGGGATTTGAAGTTCGTCTGAGGCTGGTTGGTACAGAAAGTTTCGCCAACATCCTCTACCTCTATACATTCACACAGATCAGAGGTCATTTAAGTCAACTCACACCTTCGTCCAACAACATCCAAGGCTTCATTGGAGACTCAGCCCACCCACTGGGACAGGTTCCCCTGATAGTAGAAATAGGGGTCTTTCCGAGAATAAGATGATTTCAGGCCAACTTCATGGTGGTGAACATCCCATCCAACTACAATGCGATCCTCAGAAGACCTATCCTCTAGGAGACTAGGGTCATAGTTTTTATTTACCACTTTTGCCTTAAGTTTCTGACATCATTCGGATCCGTGTCTATCCATGGAGATCAGCGTATAGCTAGAGAGTGTGACCATGGTGTCCGATCTGCACAGGTTAACACCTTAACCCTTGGAAGTGTAGCTGATATAGACCCACGGGTTGGTAGCAAGAGGAAAACCCTTGACAGGATGGGAGAATTGGAAATCGTCCGAATATCATATGACCGACCTGAACTGGAAATCCGCGTAGGTTGTGAGTTGGAGAAGCCAATGAGAGAAAAACTAATTAACTTTTTAAAAGTGAATCTGGACGTATTCGCTTGAACCCATTCAGATATGGAAGAAATCAACCCAGCCATTTCATGCCATCGCCTTAACCTTAACCCTTGTGCCAAACCGGTGATGCAGAAATACCTTCGGCTTGGACCTGAAAGGTCGGAAGCTTTAGCCAGGAAAGCCGCCAGGCTGTTAAGCAATGAGTTCATAAGAGAGGTTTTGTACCCCAAGTGGGTGGGCAAACCCGTTTTAGTGCTTAAGACAAATAGGACTTGGAGATTATGCATTAACTTTATCGACCAGAATAAGGCATGCCTAAAGGATAGTTTTCCTTTTCCTCATATTGACCAGATGGTAGACGCAACAGCTCAGCATGAGCTGATGACCTTTGTGGATGCTTATTCTAGGTATAATCAAATACCTATGGCTTCTGAAGAAGAACATGCCTCATTTTTCACAGATAGGGGGTTGTATCGATCTAAAGAATGATGCCATTTGGGTTGAAAATTGCTGGGGCGACCTATCAACGATTGGTTAACATGATGTTTCATCACCTGATTGGGAAAACAATGGAAGTTTATGTAGATGACATACTGGTAAAAAGTGCAAGAGCCTTAGATCACCTTACCCACTTGGAAGAGACATTTAATATACTCAGGACCCACAAAATAAAACTGAACCCAAAGAAATGTTCTTTCGGTCTTTTCTCTAGTAAATTTTTGGGTTACATGGTGAGCCAAAAGGGGATAGAAGCCAACCCCGACAAGATCCAAGCTCTCTTGTAAATGAGATCCCCGGCTACTGTAAAAAAAGTGCAAAGTTTAACAAGGCGGCTGGCCGCAATTAACAGATACATCTCAAGAGCTACCGACAAATACAAGCCTTTCCAGGAGTCATTGAAAAGGCCAAGAAATTTGAGTGGACATTGGAGTATAAGGAAGCGTTCTATGAGATCAAAAAACATATGGCTTCACCACTCCAACTGTCCAAACCAATTGTTGGATAAGCCTTGTCATTGTATTAAGCAGTTTCCTCAACAACAATAAGCACATTTTTGATCAGGTCGGACTCAAAAAAGTACAACATCCTATATACTATATTTAATCAAGCTCTCTACGATGCCAAGCTCAGTTATTCACCAATGGAGAAATTGGCCTTCTCATTGCTCATGGCTTCTAGAAAGCCCAGACCCTACTTTCTGGAGCACCCCATTAAAGTCTTGACAAACTACCCCTTAGGATAGGTGCTCTATCGACTGGAATTGTTTGGCAGATTGATGAAATAGATAGTAGAATTGGGACAGTATGATCTGCAATTCTGTTCTAGCCAAGCTATCCAAGGACAAGCTCTGGTTGACTTTGTGGCCGAATTCCCGCCCCACTTGGAGGAAGAAAATAATAATGACCGCCCTTGGACGTTATACGTAGATGGCTCTTCAACAGGAAACCGATCTGGAGTCAGAATTGTATTGATAAGCCTAGATAACCAATATTATTGTCAAGCTTTGAAATCCGGCTTTTCTGCCACCAACAACAAAGTAGAATATGAGGTGTTGATTGCTAGATTAGAAATGGCTCGAGCTATGGGAGTTAGGTTCCTAGATATAATGGGCGATTCCCAATTGGTAGTAAACTAAGTGCAGGGACTCTTTGCAGTCAAAGAAAAGTCAATGTGTTCATATCATAAGCTGGTCCTTGCCGAACTCAAAAAGTTCACACAAGCACATTTGACAAGGGTATCAAGTGCCGAAAATGCCCAAGCCGATTCCTTGGCCAGGCTGACAACCAGTAAAATAGCCGATACAATACTTAAATGTGTGCCCATTGCCCAACTGAACTTCCCTTCATTTTAGAATCGACTTGTTAACCAGATGCGACCGCCCTTCTCAGATAACTGGATGACCCCTATCATCTAGTATTTTGAGAGGGGCATCCTCTTGGCTGAACATGCCAAGGCACGAAAAATGAGGATTAGGTCAGCCCGTTTCACTATAGTTCAAGGGCAATTATACAAATGAGGTTTTTCAATCCCCTACTGAAATGCCTAACCCCACCATTAGCTCAGTAAACGATGGAGGAAGTACACCAGGGAGCATATGGACACCACACTGAGGGGCAAGCCCTGGCGTACAAACTAATCAGGCAAGGATATTATTGGCCTACCTTGAAAAAGGACACAATCAAATTTTCTCAAGCATGCCAGAATTGTAACATCCCCGAAAATTTAACCCTCATTTGTGCTATGTGGTCATTAATTTGGAAACTATCGCTTGAAATAGTTTCAGGGAATCAAACTCTGTTAATTATCATTGATGAATAACCAAATGAGTAATCTTAACCCACTCTGAATACAGTTTGAATAAAATTTTAGATAATTAGATTGTTAAAGTTTTTGAATGTCTGCTCAACTGGAATTTGAATTTACGGTATATTTGAGGTTAAGAAGGACAGATAAAAATTGATTTATGAACTTTGATATTGAAAAGGGATGAAAAACTCATGCATGAAAAAGGAGTTAATAACTCGATTACCATGCATGATCTTAATAGTAAAAGAAATCAGAGTGGGCAGCGAAAGCGCCTTGATATTTTAAACTGTATTTGTATCAATTTTTAAATCGTTAAAGGCTTCTGCTATTGTTAAAATTCAGTTCGTGACAAGAATTGTCACTGGAACGCACCACTCTTGAGGAATCTGCTTGCAAACCTGACGCTGGTGATGAGCCTATGGCACTTCGCCAAGTGCTGAATCGACCTTATCAGCCCACTTCCGACAGCAAAAGGTAGAGTACGGTATACCATTGTGGCAATAGATCTGGCGAAGGTCACTGAGTGAAAAATGACCGACTTTATTTGGAAGTCTCTTATATACTGGTTTGGAATACCTCATTCCATAGTTACAGATAATAGAAGACAATTCGACAATGAACACTTCAGAAACTCAGAATCCGCAAACATTTCTTCACACCTCATCATCCCCAATCAAATGGGCAAGTTGAGGTAGTAAATAAAGTCATCAAGCATGCTCTTAAGACATGGTTGTTGTACCGCACTACTACCACGTCCTCCATAGGTAAAACCTCCTTCTGTCTCACTTTTGGAATGGAAGCTGTGATCCCAGTTGAAATGGAACTCACCACATTCAGGGTTAAACACTTTGACGAAATAGGTAACTCTAAACTAATTAATGCCGAGCTCGATCTCTTGGAAGAAAAAAGAGAGTTTGTTGCTATAAGAAATGCCACCTACAGGCAAAGGAGTGCCCGATATTACAACTCCAAAGCAAAGATTCAAGGTTTTGACGTTGTAGATTTAGTTCTGAGAAGAGATTTTTAGAACACTAAAGAAACTGAAGCAGGAACACTCGCTCCGACCTAGAAAGGACCATACAAGGTCTCTGGTGTTTTGGCAAATGGAGCTTATAAACTTGAAGCTTTGAACGGTAGCCCCTTGTCCCATCCCTGGAATGCTGAACATCTCAAAAATATTTCAGTTAATTAGAGCAAATAGCTTTCCTCATTTTGAGACCTTAATGGGTCGCTTTTTATCTAGAAAATAGCTCTTTTGAAGCTCGGCTAGAAGTGATTTTATAGTACAAGCTGAGCTC
This sequence comes from Nyctanthes arbor-tristis, assembly GCA_963692815.1. Classification (NCBI taxonomy): domain Eukaryota; kingdom Viridiplantae; phylum Streptophyta; class Magnoliopsida; order Lamiales; family Oleaceae; genus Nyctanthes; species Nyctanthes arbor-tristis. Next base: position 5,360 of record CAVNYN010269805.1, read on the forward strand.
CATACTTTTTGTAAATGATATATACTGATTCGTTGTAATAAAAGTAAAGAATTGAGAAGTCTGATAGGTAAGCTCGTTTGTAGTTCAATAACTATGGCCTGAGTAATGATCCAGGAGAATCGCATCATAATACATGACAACCTGTCCAAACCTAGTGAAAGAATATCATGGCAAACATCTAATCTGATTTGAAGGCAATATTTCATTAAACAAAGATGCATTTACATAATAAAACAAAAGACATACGGCTTGATGGCCTAGAAAATGGCTGCTAAAAAGTATACAAAATTGCATCTCGACCTTAAAAAAAATAAAGGGGGCGGGAGGAGGGGAGGGGGGAAAGGAAGTAACAGAAAATAAGGGTTGGAGATCAGGCCTCTTAATTCTCCCTGGCAGGGGCATCTCCTTCCGATCTAGGGGCATCCTCCTACTCAGCAGGGGCATCAGACAACCCGTGCTTCTTCTTATAAGCAGCGAACTCCTGATATAAGAAGTTGACAGGATTGTTTGGTTTTTTAGAACAGAGGCAGCTGATGATCTCATCGTACGTGACCACATATGTATAGTTGAGATCGGTATTATAGTCATCGGATGCCTTGAATTTTTCTATAGCAGAGGCCTGGGCTTCTTCCACCTTCTTCGACAGTTCAACGACGTGGCATTTTTCCAAATGTTCCTGAGTTGACTTCTCAGCCATTGCAACCTGCTCCATTTCGAGAGAATTAGCCATCAGCCTTTTCATCTGGCCCTCGGCCTTAGTCCGCTTACTAACTTCATCTCTTGGAGTAGCGTTAGCTAGGGCGAGCTTCTCTTTTAAATGCTCAATTTCCTCATCCTTCTCCCTAGCCAGCAGTAGGGCCTTCTGCCGAATCCTCTATAGTCATATTGTTTGACATAGATTCCTCCTTAGCAGTCTAGGCCTGTGTCGGGGCCTCTATGGCCTACTGAACCAACCTCGAGAGGTTCTTTGCAGTAGTAGGTGTTGGGGATGAAGTCTTGTAGAACTCCAAATAACAATATGGGAACTGTCCGTTCATCTTTTCTGCCGTTTGCGACCTCATAGGGTGGGTCCCAAGCTAGTTCGGCTTAAAAGGTAGAGCAGTATTTGTTGGTAAGCTAGTTACCGGGATGAGTAGGAGGGAGGTCCTGAGCGGTTTTCTGAAGCTCGGCAGCTCCAGACCTAGTGCTACTCTCAGAGCGACGAGTTGGGAATGTTCGCTGGCACTGTGAAAACTCTCACCAGATCGGTGTTCTTTACCGCGCCTCTTCCCTGAAGAATGTGTAAAGGACAGAGGATTCTTCCTCGAGCTGGCCTTTTGGGTTACCACCTTCTGAGCCATTATCAATTGTTCTTTGGGTGACATCTTCTTCTCAACAGTGGGTACTTTACGCGGAATGCGATGAGCTGTATTAAAAAAACATCACCCAAAAATAAAAAATAATAAATAAATAAAGAATAAAAATAATCGTAATAATAATATTATAGAGCAATATATATATGTCTATCCATTCATATATCACAAAAATGTGGATAATGACCGCAACAGTGTTAAGGGTGTGGAGCTGTTGCCTTTGGATATGGCAGCCAATACTTCACTCGGAGGCACAGATGTTAAACCAGCTCGAAACAAATTCTCCTCGGTGAGCAGAAATTTAGACGAACTATGAAGTCCTCCCTGCTCGGCAATAGTAGCAACATGTTTCAAATAATCCACACTGGCCTCCAGGACGAGAATTCCTGAAAACGAAGAAAAACGATAGATCGGAGAACCTATTTCGCCAAACAATAAAATAGGCTAATACTTACTACGTCTAGGACGGTAAAAAATAGGGAGACTGATCTTTCTAGGTTGGGTCAGTGGTGCTCAATCCCCGTCGACATAAAACCACTGATCTTTCTAGTCCTTTACTGACTCAGGTCGGTCGGCGATTAGCGTTGCCCGACCTTTGCGCTTCATGTATTAGAACCATCCAGACTCTATTTATCATATGCTCTGAACTCATAATGGTAGTTCAGCTAGTCAAATGTAGTTTGGGGTAATCTGCTAGGGCAAACAAGATGAAGAAAGTTGTGATTGCCCTCCATCTATTAGGGGTGATCTGGCTACGTGCCAATCCCCATGCCTTAAGAAGGTCTGCCATAAGGGGCGTAAGGGAGAATTGAACCCTGGCCTCCAACATTCGCATGTTGGCACCACGTAACCTTTTGGAGACCAGTCCGGTCTATCTGGAATTTTGAGCTTGCGCTTCTAATAGATCAATTCCTGCTTGGTGGCAATGGAAGGAAGGTTTTGCATGAGAACAGAGATTCATACGGCCCTACACAAGGAGGAGGTTGTAGCCATACACTTCCCCCTTCTGAGGGGCCGCCCTCTCCGCTTGGAACCCTATCTGCCAAAGGGATTGCCCCAGAAATCTCACCTTCTTCTGCCAACATAACGCCATCCATCTCCGTCTAGATCCTCCTCAGAGATTCATCGGCGAGGAACTAGTTTCTTCCCTAGGCGGCTCATCCTTATCACTATCGACTTCCACTACCTTTCCTTTTCCCCTATCCATAACCAATACCGCTAAGCCAGAATTGCCCAAGATGAGAGAGGGTTCTGGTCCACTTGAACCCCTTTGTGAAGACGTCTCACTCTTACGGCTCATAACCGGTTGGGTGACAAATGAAAAGCGTTAAAAATACAGAAACACAAGAAACATGAGCCAATATTTACCTGAAGCAATTATGAACAAAGATACCCAAGGAAAGAAGTTATGGCGGCAGAAACAAGAGAATCAAAAGTGAGAAGGGAAGAGATAAAACCCCATTTATAAGGCTAAAACCCCTAAAACCCTAGAGCCCTAGGGTATCGTGCAGTGTCATCATTAAGGCCACTGTCCTTTGCGATTCCCGAGGGTGGCCAGATGATCCAATAGTGACACTGTGACACGCCTCTCACTCTCTCCAACAAGAGTGTTAGAGACGCGTCATCAGGGCGAAAATTGCTGGAAGGAGTCCCCCTTTATCAGAACAAGTGAGTTTGCCCTCCCACGTTCTTGGGAGGGCAAACTCGAGGGGCAATTGTTGATATGTTGACCGACCTAGTAGATCGAATATGTATAATTACTGAACTGAGAAATACCGAACTGACCAACATAGTGGAGGCAAGCGATCCGTGTCATACACGTGAACGGCATGAAGCTACACGCGGACGTTGCACGCGACGTGGGATAGACACGTGGAGCACATGCCCCGGAGTGCTCCACTTAGCCAATTTCCTATGAAAGCCCCCACCTTGTTGGATGGGGGTTCCCAGTCCGGCTCCAGGAGGAGTTTTACCATGAAATTTGTGACCAAAAAAGTAGAAAAAAGAAGATTAAGTAAGGATTATATGTCCCATTGTTGATTGCGAATTAATTCCAGCATCAATTGTTGTCAACAAAAACAATTGTTAATATGTGTGTGTGCGTGCATATATATATATGTGTGTGTGTATATATATAGACACACACACTATCAAAGACAAAATTAAATTAAATGAAAAAATTTGTCTTCCTCTCATTTATTTATTATATAATTGTAACGAACAAAATACTGAGATTGAAATAGTGTTTTGACTGTAAAAAGCAAAAACATGACATGACCATTACCATAGTTGCACCACCCGAAGAAAGACGATAACTAGTAAAGCAACCAAAAACAGAAACAAATGCACGACTCTATTTGCAGTTGTAGTCTCGGGTTCGTTAATATGATAATTGTGTTCGATATTCTGCTCTGCGAAAAATAATGAATATTGTCCCTCTCTCTCGACTGCCAATTCAGGCTCTTGAAAATGCAGGTATGGATTTACTTCCTTCTGGTTCATGGAATCCTTTCTCTTGGTCCCAACTAGAGGATTTTCTTTCTTCCTGAAGTTGATTATGTCACAATCATTAAAAAATTTAGATATTAAAAATGGATTGAAGTAATGGGGTCATTGAATTTTAACTTTTCATAGAAGTTTTTGTAAATATAGCATCACTCACTAGAAAATGATTTGCTTAATATCAGTTTTTCATAAATTCAAAAGTTTTGAACCATATCCCTTCATCACCGTTTTTATTGTTTTTGTTGTTGGCTCATGATCATCACCGTTACTCCAATTTAACAAATTAACCCTCACGCACCCTTAATTTGTACCGGCAGAATATGGCGAAAACATTAAAATTAATATACCTCACTGGTCGAACTCTTCTTGCATATTTCTGAGGAGCCTCAGCAATAACTTCAAGTTTTCGTCTCCTCCATATCCTATCCCTTCCCAAGAGAGCGCCAATACCCCGTCTACAAAACATAGAAAGTGTTAACCACAATAAGAAGAGATTAAAAAAAAAAAATGTTCTAATAACAATGTATTTTTTAACATATATAATGGTTAATTAGTCTAACAAACCAAGCACATTTTGATCGATGCAAATCCAATATCGACATCCGATGAATGTCGACGGTCTGAGTGGTGGCTAGCATATAGACCGATAGTTTTACTTAAGCCAAAAACATCAAAGCCAAAACAAAATATAATTATTGTAAGCCGTAGGTCACGCGGGACACGCTATAGATGAAGTATTAGCATGCAAGAATCCTAATCTAGATTCTATCCCTTCGGCCTTCCGGCTTAAAGCATTGGCTAAAGTTGCTATATATATATATATATGTATGCTACTTCCATCTCAATTATTTAGTCCCATTTGTTTTTTCACAAGGATTTAGAAATGCACGTTTTGTGATCTGTGTTCTTAATTTGTCCCTATTTAATGAGTAGAATTCAAAATTAATAGTTATAATTGAAGTAGTAAATAGAAATAGATTTGTAAAGCAATGCAAATTAAGCAGGATTAAGCATAATAGACAGACCCATTTTTTCTACAAAACTTAAGTTGGTTCTCTTAATGTGCTCCGCGTGTAGAGTTGACATTATCTTATTCATCTATTAAATTCAAAGTACACTGATAGGGTCCATCATTTTTATACTTGTCAGATGCCAATTCTATACGCTGGCACATTGACATAATCAACTTCGGTTTTGTAGAAAAATTCTAGAGAGACATAGTCAAAGACGATAAAGTTTGAACCTAATGTGAATTCCCCGATTTGATTTGATTCGATGGATGATCAGTCATCAGTATATACTTAAGCCAAGAAAATTAAGGAAAGACAAGGACAAATTCAGCGAAGAAAAACCCTTATGATGTAAGGATCACCGATCATCACTTAAGTCAAGAAAATACTTAAAAAAAAAAACAGAAAATAGGGAAAACTAATAAGAGTAGCAAGATTAACACAACACACCCCATTCGCAGAATCACATCGATTTTCTTTTCCCTAACTCCTTTAGCCATGAGTGTGTACTTTCCCTTTCTGACTCGCTTGAGTTCGAATATGATGAGGACGTAGTCCAGAAGGTGGTGTGCTTCAAACAACAGCCCCGAGATCTTCCGTTCATCAGAATATCAATCGTCCAACTAGTTGACTCAAGACGCCGACAAATGTTGAGGATTTTCGACAGATCAACCAGCGTCTTTTTGCCTGGATTTAGGCCGGCGATGGTAAAACCAATTGCAACAGCCAAAAACTGAAGCGAAACAAGCCGGCTGCCATTTTGTAGTTGCGTAACATGAGGAATAACGAATTCCATTGTTTTGGAAACTAAGGTTTCACTTAGAAGGTTTATAGTACTAAGTGAAAAGTGAGGGTCTGTGACTGTGTGGGACTGATCCGATCTGCTAAAAACTATGTATAACATAGAATTTTTCTTAGTCTTTTCCACCAAATTTATTGGTTATAATCTACGCCAGTTTGGCATTCTCTTGTCTTAAGCATTTGATACACAATTATATTTATTTACACAAGCAAATATATTTATCCAGATTTCGGTAGATCGGAAGAGCGCGTGTAGGGAAAGAGTGTAGGCAATGGTGTCATTATTATATGCATGGCCACGATCAATCATCTACACCATAGTCAACTGGTTAACGTAAAGTTACTATCGATTTGCGCTTTAGCGGGTCTAAACTTAATATTGTAAGGCCCTTCCTGATAATTTACTAACGTCCGACTTGGCTGGTGCTTTGAAGACAAGTAGGGATCTAAAGAAGTGGAGTCGAGTTGGCTCATGACCCAAAAGTCTCTGCTCCATGATGGCCCGTGCTTTTGAACTTTCTTTGACCCAAGCCAATAGAGCTTGAACCGAGCTTTGACTTGCTCGTCCCAACTAAATTAGGGCTCAACTGAAACTTCGACTCAAGAGGCTTCCGGGGCTAGTTCGAGGCGGATATGCCCTCCCTTCCGGCCCATTAAGGAAGCCCCTGCCCCATACCTGATTCAATTGGGTATGGGGTGGGTACCGGGGGTACCTTTCTGAGTGGGTACGGGAAAAATACCTGTACCTCCTTGTTAAGAAAATCCTAAAAAATTAAAAAACAAAACGGAAACTAGATTAAAAAACCATTGAAATTATCATACGTCAAGCCTAAATTATCAATGTCATTTAATCATTCAACAAATACATATCGAAGTATATACCATATAACAAAATAAAAAAAGAACACTGGGCAAAGAACATTTATATTGTCTTCATTTTATTTTTTATTTTAAGGAAACTCAAATTTTGTATTAGTAATAGAGCTAGCTAAAAATTTGACAAAAAAAAAAAAAAAAACATTGGGCAAAGTGGCCAAGACTTGTTGATTTAAGGCTTGAGTATCAAGCCATGGGTTTGATTCCTCGCTACCCCTTCTTTTATATAAAAAAAACTTTTTTATAATTATTAAAAAATTCATATCTCGTATAAGGGTCGGGGCCTGTCCCTGACTCGATAAGAATTCGGGGTGAAATTCTTGGCGCCGTACCTGACGCAATACTCGCCCATTACCTGCGGGTATCGGATTTTGAGTTTGAAATTGCCATTCTTACTCATCTCACAAAATTGAGGCTCGACTTGAACTTTAGCTTAACCAAGCTGGATGGTGATTCCCCCTCTTTTTTATTTTATTATTATTATTTTCTTTTATATCTATTTTTGGCTTTCAAAAGTAAAACATTAAAAAAATAAAATAACGAAGTTGTGGGCTACAGCTGTCAGGTTGAAGCCAACACAGCCGCGGCCTCCTATAACCTCTCAAGTCTCAAGGGCCAATGACGGGTTGCTTTGGCTATTTTCTGGCCTACCTATGTAGGCTTGGGGAGCCACATGGGCCCTTCCAGCATGGGCCCGTCCAGCTTTGGCCATTGCCCATTGTGGGGCTCTGCTGAGTAGGGATGACACTTTACTCTGATATGTCAGAGTATCCACTGTGCCTCGATCTAAACGGGGTGAAAAAATATCGCCCCACAAGTTGGGGGCAGATTGAGGCGTGATCTGCTGACCCGCCAAGGTTTGCAGGGCGAGGCGGGACGGATCACGCTGGCCCCAATCTGATTAGTGTTTTTTTTATTAAAAAAAGAAAAAAGAAATTACAAAACCCCAAATTTTATTTAAAAAAAATTGAGGATGTTGTGAATTTCAAGTAATCAAGTTCTAATTTCAGGCAGTGTAGAGACTCCAATGCACCCTCAAATCCCCCTAAAATAAAAAACAAAAAATAAGAAAATTAAACAGGGCAGCAAACGGGGTAGTTTGCTGCCCTGAACTGAAATAGTCGGGGTGGCGGTGCGGGAGGGGGAGCGGAGGGGCCGATCTGCTCTGAATCCTCCCCGTTGTCATCTCTACTGTTGAGTCAAGACAAGGCTCTGCTTGCCAGAATAGATCCGGCTTTTTTTGGGCTTATCGAGTCAGCTAGCTTGCTTCCCATCTTAAGTTAATTTGCAAATAGCAAAAGTGCTTTTGGGTAAGTGCCGAACTTTCTAAAATATTTTCACTAGGTTACACTTATACGACCCATATAGCTCGTCCACATTTTTATTTGTCACTCATAGTTTGTATTCTAAAATACTCGTTAGACTTTCTAAAATGAAAGGAAAAACTTTCAAAAAAAAAAAAATGAAAGGAAAAGATTTTCACTAGGTTACACTTACACGACCCATTTAGCTAGTCCAGCATTTTTATTTGTCACTCATATGTTGTATTCTAAAGAGCTTGTTAGATGCACGCCTAAACTAGCTTGTGCTCAAGGTTTGCAGTTTACCCTTTGTCATGCCTCACATTTTGGCACCCATTAATATGTATAGGTGTACTTAATGCTTCTATTCTTTTTAACACTTCATACTTTTTAGAAGATTGCATTCAGATAGAATTGGAAAAGTGTGTGTATATATATATATATATTATATAGACACACACAAACAAAAGACAGAGAAGAAGACGGTAGAAATGGTAAAGTAATGGCTAGTTTCTCACCTTCTTGAGTAATTCTCCAAAGTCGCATATACGTCGTCCAGCTTGAGTAAAGAATCTATCAGTGCTCTTTCATTTTTTGACACACAACCTACAAATTTTACGAAGAGACACATAATTTCATCTAACCAAGACATATAAATGGTTAAAAACATCTGTTCTGGCTAGTTAATATGGACTACTGATCACAGGTGTAGCGAAAAGATGATATAAGGGATAGGTGAAACTTGATTACCCCTGGAAGACTTAAAATTCTTGTTTTTTAAATTTTTTTAAAGGGTTAATAAAAAGAATTTTTTCAAAATAGTTGTTGCCGCAGAAGAGGGCGGCTACCACTCCTTGAAAGAGGGTGGCTACCCCTAACTACGCCCCTGCTACTCATCCTAGTGAATCGATACACTAACTTACTAGTATCATGTCTTTCCCAAGGTGCGCGGAGGAAACATGCCCATCTCTTACTCTGCAGAAAGACCCTTTACTCGAGCGCCTTCAGATGAACTTTATTTGTTCATTTGCAAATGCACCAAAATGCATGCGTATGAAAAGAAGGTTGATTAAAATTTTCAAGATTTTGGAAGGTAGTAGCAGTAAATCTTCAGGCGGAAATGCCTAACCATGGACTAATTTTGTACTAGAAAATAACGAAATGATTTGACATTTCATTTAATATTATCAATTAAGGTTGTTTTTGAGGTCAACAAATAGATTTTTTCTCCCTCCCCACCCCCACCCCAACCCCAAATTTTTTACATAAAAAATGTTTACGCTCTTCCGATCTAACGGAATTTTGGGTGAAATCGACGTACTTAACTGGCACACTAGACTCAATACCGATCTATTAGACCGTGAACACACCGACACACAAGAGTTTTCAGTTGTGTCGTGTGCTGTACGAAGTCAAGAATTTTACTTTATGGCCATCATCAACCCACTAGGATTTGCACTGTTAACGAGAAAACAGAAAATCATGTCCTAAAAGGATTGTATGCACGTAAAACGTCGTTAAAACTTATGTTTATTAAATACAATATTGTTGATTGTTTCAATCATGTTACACAGATTCAATATTAGCTGCAGGAATATACATAACATCTCATGTTCAAATGTTAGATACATGTAAAATGATCAAATTGTCGTTTTATTAGTAAAAATAAATGTTAATTAGCAGTCAAACTAATGGATAATTCGTGCTTTTGGATGAATGGTGTCTATGTCCTAATTTAAAAGGCCGGGCAAAAAATTGCAAATTAATCCAAATGTTGTGTAATTTATCCGAATTTTCAGAAGATTTCAATTGACGGAAATTTTTATAGTTTCTAGACGAGTTGGAAGATAGTAGTAGAATAAGAGATTCTATTAGGTAAGAAAAACGGATTCATTCTCTTTTGTTAATTTCTATTTGGTAATTTTTGAATATCCTCTTTTACTCCTGTACGGAGCAAATTTTTGCTACTTTAAGAGTACCAAAACTAACGCACGTATATTTAAGGGCTCCGTTAATCCACAACGGCTCCAATTTAAACCCCCTGCCCCCAAAAAAGAGAGAAAAAAAAAAGAACAGATCCCATGAATCCACACACTGTTTCTTGATTTTTGCCAGCAGGGCGGAGTAGTAGTCCACATCTTTACTCTTGTAATTGTATTTTGGAAGCCACGAAGGCAAAAAGAATGTGAATAAAATTAGGGAATTGCATTGCGTTTCAATATTGCGAGATTTTAGAAATTAACAATCGTTTGAAATTGAACATAAAACATTAGGGTAGAAAAGGTGGTCTAATAGCAAATTGTTATACAATTTTCTCTGTCACATAGCTTGACACAATTCCTGGGATAATCTTCCTTACAAGGAATTTTCAAGCTTGCTGGAAGTGTTACAATAAAAAACCTTAAGAAGAGAAGCATGCAACTTGACAGATAAAAAAGACGCCAATAGCTTTCGTATTTGCCGGACATTGTTGTTTTGCCTTTAGGAAACAATTTCCTGTCCTTTTCATCTAATATACTCTTGTATTTCACCACGATAGCACCCAAAGCAGACAAGTTTAAGATCCCCGCTACAAGGGAAAGCGCGAAAGGAACCCAGTGGTATTCGCATTGTGCTTTGTTGGTGCCCCATAAATGGCGGTAAATATCACTTCTTGAAAGACAAAGTAGTAATTTGCTATTTGGAAAGCCGCCTTTTGAAGATCAGAAACTTTTTCTTCTTCTTTTTTTCGGTGCTCTCATTCTCCTCTACTCTTACTTCATTATTAGTTTCCCTATGGGCTTCAGCAGTCATTTTTTCAGTCATATGAGAGGGAAGGAGCATAAAAAGGGTTAGGAATAAGTAGTTATAATACGCATGCTACAATATTGCTACCTATATTACTTGAAGACTTCTTCTCTTCTACTATAATTAATTAATTAAATTTTGATGATAATTTTTCCTAGGAATATATGTTTCTTCAATTATATCGGCATTTGAATGGGTAAGCACATGAACACACTAGTGGAAACATCTCAGGATTTATTTACAAAACTACAGATCAAACAGTCTTTAAACACGCTTTCATAAGTAACAGGCCACACCAGATGTAAGAAATAATTAGTATATGTTCTATACAAATATTCTTTTGTGACATAAAAACCAACGTCCTGACACATCAAATTTTATATGTTTCTGAAATCGAAACGAAGTTAGACTCCTTTGGGGCGTTATTCTCAACATCATTTCCTATATATATATCCTTTCAGTAAGAACGAAAATTGATACATGTTGTAGAAGCTTGATATTAATTTAATTTAATTTTAAGTGGTCTGGATCGTCAACTAATTAAATATCCTATCTAATTTCACAATGGAAAATTTAGCAGTTGAGGATATTTTCCATAGGTACTTTTCACATTGAGCTTTCAACTTACCTATGATGAGTCTACGCATATGAAGATATACCTCTATTTCTACGAATAATTACTTTGGCTTTTTGATAGTACGAATATAAAGTTGAATAAAAACCTAGGGTTTTTTTTTTATGCATAATTTAAACGGTTAATGATCTTTTCTACGTTTTGTATATATAAACTTAACATTTGACCATATAAAGTTGAATAAAAACCTAGGGTTTTTTTTTATACATAATTTAAACGGTTAATGATCTTTTCTACGTTTTGTATATATAAACTTAAGATTTGACCTTTGGCCCCGTATATGTGATGTAGAATAGACGACGGGTCGAACAGGGGGTTGACACTTATTTCTAGATGAGGTGAGCTATACTTTACTAGAAGTGGAATGTCGAGATGAACACGAATCAACCCTCTTGACGGTGATGGACGATAGATTTCTGTCATTCAGGGTCGTTTAGGCCCCCAAAATCCACTTTATTGTTTTCTAGATAGATATATTATTAATTACTACTTATCTATTAATTTACTTTTTGGCCCCTAGAGCTTCTGTAAAACTCTATTTATACTTTAGGGTTTCCTAGCTTCATTTGCATTACTAAAATTCTGGAGGGATTCTTTTACCGGTGGATTCCAATACCTGTTACGTTCTTCACAAAATTTTTGCTTGAAACCTTGTACCAATATGCGTAATTTCAATTTTCAAGTTATAGTACTGCAAGGCAAGATTTGCACCTATTTCGAGAAATTGTTTGTGAATTATAGTAAAAAGTCTGCTTTTACGAGGGGTCATGAGGAGATAGATCCTTCAACTTACAAATTTATTAATCTAATTAAAAGCATTTTCAAGGATAAAACCCCCGATCCAATATAAAGGTCAAAAATTCATTTTTAAGGTGGAAAAAACCACCACTCATTTTGGGCTTTTCCCTCGTCATTTTCCCCGTTTATACCTTTTCCCCTCCATTTTGCTCCTAACACTGGAGATGCTCCTAGACTTGTTCTTGTATTTTTGATTTTTCAAAACTGATCATCTCTGTTAGAGCTATGTGTTATTGAGAGGTAGAGAAAGATAAGGTAATATCTGAAAATAATTTCTTATGACAAATATTGATAAAATCTGAAAATAATTTCTTATGACGAATATTGATAAAATTAAACTCATTAACATTTTTTTTATTTAACTAAAGGTTAAGAAGAACAAGACGTACGTGTTACAAACTCTACCGAACACATTGACATATTTTTTATTTAACTAAAGGTTAAGAAGAACAAGACGTACGTGTTAAAAACTCTACCGAACTCTTGAAAATTAATGACAACTAGATGAAAACTATAATAATTTTCTTGTTGCATACCTACTAGTGACTTTGACTTTATTGTGCATGTATATATATAGGTCATTTTTTTACTAGTTATAACTGTTTCAATTAGTGTGAAGACGAGAGGAAAATTAATGGGTTTTTGAAATAAAAAAATTTGGCATGTTATTTTATGTGGTCCAGGATTCAAATCGTCTAGAGAACGGAGACGTAGGATCATAATTAAGTTTGTAAGAAAAAAGAACTAGCAAAACAATAATAGGCAATCAGGATGTGTATTAGAAGAGTACACTAACTGATATTCTGTTATGGAACATTAGTGATTGTTTGAAAGACATTAGTAATTTGTGAAATTTTCATGGAAATTTATATATATGTTTGATGTGCGTGCATTTGATCAAAAGTCGAAATAATAGGCAATGTTACCTTGATTTCTAAGGGTGACTTTCACTTTATTTATCGAAGTACGACATGTGCACCTCGTAATAGAATGGTCCACCATGTAAATAGTGCATTGGCCCCTTTCACATAACGTTCTCTTGAAGTTCATGACTTTGAACGCCCGTTGAATAAGGCGTGATTGTCGTTCAATATTCCTAGCATGCGCCCTAGTTTTTGGACTTTACAATAGATAAGATACCTTTCAGTCAAATATTCTGAAAATTCTGAAAAAAATTCCGCCATTTGGACAAATTAATTGCCCGTCGTTCACAGAAATAAATAAAAAATAATGTCATTATGTGGACTTCATTGTCCTTTAAGTAGTGCAGGTGGAAAGGGTTAGAAGACGATTCAATAGAGCTCTAATATATTTCGAGGGATATTATGCTTCGGAAGAAAACCCATCTTGCTTGCCCTTCGTCAGCCCATAGGTATGTTTTGCACCATTGCAAAAATTTAGTATGGTCTACAAGAATTTCATAAAAGTACTTGATTTACTTATATGGGTTTGGTTTGGTAACCGTTTATAAAGTGTTTTATTGAAAAAATTTAGGATGGTATACAAGAATTTCGTAAAAGTACTTGATTTACTTCTATTGGTTTGGTAATCATTTATAAACGGTTTCATTATAAACGAGTGAGTTGTTCAACCACTATATGGTTGACACATCACATAAATGCCATAGTTATAAGATTATCTCCAAATATACTGAAATGTCTGTTGGAGACAAAATTTTGCCACATAATATTGATGCTAGTGTGCTACACACTTGTTCAAACTATCACCATACCAATTATTTGGTTATGTTTTCCTTTTTGAGATGTTTTAAATATATAGTCTCATTTCTATATTACGGAGTTTAATTTTCATTACTTTATAAATATATCTCTATTTAATATTTTAATTATAATTATCAATTTTCAATTCAACTTATTAAATATCGATAAATTATGAATATCGATCACAAAAATTTCTCTTTTTAACACATTAGATCGGAATCCTTGTAAAAAACAAATGAGACCAAATAATCGGAATAGAGGTAGTAATTTACAAACTCCCGCTCATTCTCTCTTCTCATTTTAATTAAATAAATAGAGTAATAGACCAATCATTGATATACATGTGGTCAGTAATACCCTCAAATTCACAATATATTCCTTGGTGATCTATCACCATCTTTAATTCTTCTTGCCATGTTTTGAGCAATCCATGGAATAACGGAGATGCTATTAGGAGGAATATATAACTCAACTGCTTATATATCAAAAATTCTAGGGAAACATGAAAAATAGATATTAATAGGTGACATTCTTATGTGCTAGACTTGTATTAGATAATGAAAATGTTGTCATGTAATCACTTACCCAATGAATGTGTGCTACATAAGAATATCACCCATTAATGTTACTTTTACATGTCTCCCTAGAATTGCTCCTTATATATTGATTATTTATTTCATATTTATTCATTTGATGTATGATCTATTGTTTTAACACTGATTAATTATCTAATTATTTGGACTCTCTTATCCATGTGCAATTACATCAATGATCTAAAAGTACTGAATTCAATACAATAAAGTACTAGAAGTACTATAGAAATAAGAAAAACTCTTGAACTTCCCCAACAATGCAGAAAAACAACAATGGGAGATACCATGTTGGATTGTTCAATTCGTCCATCGCATAATAATACTGTTGAGACAAGCAAGCGCGAAGCTGAACATGTTGAACTAATTGAGACAAATGGAAAATATTTTGACTCGTACCATCATGTGAAATATGCTCGTAAACCTCACACAGCACGCTCCGTGTACCTGCAATCCTACGATCATGTCTTTCTTTTCTTGTTTTCTTTACTAATAGTGTGTTTTATTCGTGCTTTGATGCGAAAAATTTATTTAATTTTCCAATAAAGTTGGATTTATGCTATAGATACACTTTCAACATCATGAATTGATGCTAGAACCGTAAATAATACTCTCTCTATTATATAGGCTCACTTGAGTTTTCACAAAAATGAAGAAAAGTACTGGAAAGATACATTTTCTATTGGAAGTAATTATTTAGATGTGTTTGATTATCATAGATTTTCCATAGAAAATGGGTATTTCGACCTATATTCCTACCTTTGTGACATCTAATCGACATTTTTTCCAAGAAAAACATTCTTCAACTTTTGGTCATGTGATCACATGTTCTTTGAAAACCAGGAAATTATTTTCATATGAGATGTGTATGTTTTTTTGTTTTCTAGGCAATTCACATTTTTTCTCGGGAATTTCATTTTCAATTAAACGCTTTGCAATTTATTTTTTATTTTTTGTAGAATTTAATTACCGACAGTTCAATTGACAAGAAAATATTTTCTTTCCAAGTAAATTTCATACTTGTTCTGTAAATTCGGTGGTTATCTAGACACAAGTCAGGATATATCCTGCCTAGATGTGTTTTATTGCTGTAAAGTGAAATGCGACCTAGATGTGTCTAGCTCGGGTATGAATGCGGAATAAAATAACACCAGAATGATTATGCAGAAACCCAAGTGGGAAAAAATGCGGGCACCCTTGCCACGGGACAAACAAATCTACTAATTTAATATGTGAGTTTAGTACAGAGAAAAAATAAAAAGTGCTATCACAATAGACACTAAATATGCAAAAGGTAAACTTATAAAATACTCCCTCTTTACGCCTTTTGACAATGAGCCAACTCTCGTTGCTCCTTCTTTCTCCTGCGCGCCTCACGGAACGTCCGTCAAGCTCCTAGAGATATCCCAAACTCATCTTGGGATGACTTGACCTCCTAAACTACTTTCAGCCTCTGTGGATTAGTCCCTTGCACTTAAATGGTCGCCTACCACGTACTTACACAGGGTTTGCCAAACACAAACACGGTGAACAAGAAAGTTCGAATTTGCAAGAACTAATCTCGCGACATAAGGCAGTGTTTTATGTCTTTCTTTTGCGATCGAGCTTTGAATTAAATTAGCGCATAACAGCTTCTCTCAACTCTCGCTATTTTAACATACAAAGAAGACACTACATATATAGGTACGTCTTCGAGTTGTTGTAAAAAACAAGTCTCCAACACTACCATATGCATATAGGAGAATAAGGAAAGTTAGAATAGATAATTCCCATAAACCCAAACTTAATTAATTCTAATAAAACTCAACATGCGCCTAATAGGGCTCCTAGTTAAATATGGAAAACCTAACACAACTAGATGATATAGAAACCTCGCATGTATACAAGTCTTGTGCCTTAAGTTAACTTCCGATCTCCACAACTCACTTTCGGCTCAAGACATCTCAAATTGCATGCTAAAAATAATATTGCACGTAAAATAAGTCATGCAATAAATTGTGACATATTAAAACAATATTTGACACTTAAGACAAAAATTAGTGATGCCAAGATGTAGGATTTTTGTACTAACAATCTCCTCCTTTGGCTTTTCTAATTTTTCAAAATCCATAGTAGTACAAAGTGTCAAAAAATGTTTCCTAAGGGTTTAAAGATGTACAAACAGTAAACACTCCCCTTTAGTAATAAAACTCCCCCTAAACATGTCACTGAAGCGCACAACACAAACTCAAATAAATCAAACACACCCAGAGTTTAAAGTGTCAAAAGTGCTTCCAAGTCAAGATACGTCCTGATCACATTAGCCAACTCAACGCGAGACATATCCTGATCAACTACTATATCTTCTCCCCCTTTTTAACAAAGAAGAAAAGTCAAAGTACTCCTGCAGAAGAGTTAGTATAAACAAAGCCTTATTATTTGAAAAACCATATCAGAGCTCAAAAGATATCTTTCTGCAAAATATAGTAGTCACCATAGGGAGTTCATAACATAAAAACATAAATCAGATAAACAGAAATTAAGAATATAAAGCATAAAAACTAGAAAATAAAATGAGTGTTTCAGAGAATATCTCATTCCCTCTTCTTTCTGTTTCCTCACACTGCATCTAATCTTGATTTTTCTTTGATTTCTTGACCTTCTTGTCATCTTTGTCCTTTCCAAGCCCTTCTTCAGCTGTGCATTTCTTTTTCTTTTTCTGGGAAGTGGCTTTGCCAGATGCATCCTCCTTGGCTTTATTTTTTGGATTATCCTCCTTATGTGTCTGCTAGTCTGAGCAGCCTCTTCATCCACAACAGCAAGAAAACTCCAAAGGAATCCACTGATGTCTTCATCCTTGTATGCAAATGTTTGATCATTCAACAACAAATAATGCATCATCAAACTGCACAGAGGATCAAAACGTTTAAGAAATAAAGAATGAGAAGCATTAAGGTCCATGAACTGTCCCCTGAGCTGATTCAGATCTTCCCTAATGCAAGATATGTCCTACCTGAGTGAAGACTCTACGGGAATATCTGGTTGGATTTCTGCTGTACCAGATGATATCTGAGTTTTGGGAGAGGGTGAGATGAGTCTTGAGCAGTGATCTCTTCTGAGTAGATCTAAAAGTCTTGACCACTGATCCCCTTTTCTATCATCAACCCCCTGATCCTTCAGATAATTATATATATCATCCAAAGAAATGGTAGTTTGTAAAGTCTTAGATCTTCTAGGTCCACTACCAGAGATGCATCCTTTAATAATATCAAAAATATTTTCCCCCAGTTAATCTCTTGTTTGGTTCCCAGCTGATAGAGTAACGTGGCTCTTGGTCTGTTGATATTTGTTTTGTGAGTAAGAGGGTCCAGATTTGTCATAACAACCTTGTGAAGAACTTTGTATTTCTGGTTCATGCTGGATGAAGGAATCTTAGTTTTTTGGGCTTGCCATGTGGTTCCAATGAGTTCTCTAGCAATCTCATTATTAGACAGATTATATTGCTTATCATCTTCCTCATCTACATCAAGTTGTCTAATCCCTAGCCACTTTCTAAGACTTTTAGCAGTGAACTTAACCATCATTCCTCTCACATAAATTTTAGTTGTAAACAGACAGTTAGGACTCCCAAATTTTTTGCTATATTGGACAAGAACTCTTTCACAATAGTCTCATTGATTTTTCCATTGTAGTCAAACAATTTTTCCAGATTAAAAAACTTAACCAGATCATCCAACCCAATCATCTCAAAATCAAGCACCATAATTCTCCTCTCATAGGTAAATTTACGAAAATTGACAAAATTATGGAATAATTGAGCAAACTTTTGATCATGAAAACAGTAGCTGTAGAGAGTAAAAGAATCTCTTACTGTTCTGATTTCAGTCCTTTTGAAATCATCAGGATCAGGATGCCTCTGGCCTGCGTTTGTTTCATTTGCAATAGAGTCCTCGCTAGATGAGTCCTGATCAACTAGCCCTTGCTCAACTGATGGTTGTCTGGTTCTTCCAATCTGGATCCCGGTTGATCTTCTGGTAGCTGGTTGTCGTTTTGGCAAATCTGGCATAATCTGTTTCCCTTTCCAAATGTCTTCCCTTCTCTTCTTTTCTTTTTTGCTGAATTTTTCTGACTCCTCAGACGAGTCATCAGCACTCTCTTCTTCTTCCTCCATTTGATAATCACTATCTTGATCAAATTTCCTCTCATGAACTTGTTTGGATTTTTTCTCTCTGTCTGGTACAGATGTGTCCTTATTGGATTCAATTCTTCAGATTCCTCTTCTTTAGAATCCTCCACAGCACGCAACGAGGATTTTTTTTGCTTCACCCTTATCAGACATTGCTTTATCTGTTTCGGCAACATCATCAGCAGTCTTTTCTAGGCTCTTCTCGCCCTGCGATTGATTTTTCCCATTTTCTTTAAGGTTTTCATGGTCCCTAGTAATTGATTGAAGAATGTTCTGGATATTGGGGATTTCCACATGAATCACTTCCTAAACAACTTCTCGCTGAGGGCCTCAGGCCGATTTAGAGGGGGTTTAGCCACTGGAACTGGAACCTCCACTGGAATTTCCGGATTGGAAACTTCCGGTTTTGCGATAGGCTTTTCCGGGTGAAATGAGAATCTTCGATGGCAGCTGTGGTTGTTGAACTTGTTCAACGGGCATAATTGGAACTTTTACTGGTGGATTCTGTTCTTCTTTAGGCGGGACATACAACACCATAGCCGTGAGCGAATCGAGTATGTATGGGGTTTCTGCCATCGGAACTTGCGTAATCGGGGTAGGATTTAGCTCGACTAGTGACGTTTCCTCAGGAATCGGTTCCGGTAACACAACTTGCGGTGGAGATGGGTTTTGCACTGGCACTCGAGAAGTTCCTGCGTCTCTTCTCGATTTCTTAGAAATTCTACTACTACGTTGAACACCACTAGTAGATTTTCCTTTTCTGGCCATGTTGTTTTGTGACAAAGTTTAGAAAAGAAAGAACAAAAACTTCGAAGAAACTTGAGAGCAGTAAGGAAAGTTTTTGGAGAGATAGAGGTAAGGTTCGAGTCAATTATGGAATTATGAAAGAGAGGGAAGTTTGACAAATAAGAGGGAAACGGAACAGTTTCAGATTTAAAAATTTTCCCGTTAGAAATTTTAAGAGTGGTTTACCTGTAATCGTCATAAAGTATAAGCTCAGCCAGATGCGTCTTACTTGATTTGTCAACTAAAGTACCAGATGCATCTGGGCTAATACACACGGGCAGACATATGCAGATGTAATGAACCAATATTAAAATAATTAAAAGTACTAAATACTTCCCAAAATACCTTTTGAAGTTCACACCATGAAGTATTCAATCAACTGAACTATTCTCAATGGAAGGAATTTATTTTTGAATAGAATTTCTACTAAATTTATCTTTTATGGTCAATCCTTGTTCCACTTTGTACCTTGTGAGGACTAAACTTATTGAAACTTATGAGTGATGCGCAAGAAGACCAATCATTATCTGAACAACTCTTATAAAAATAATACAACTTTTAAGTTCTCGGCTAGCTCGACTTTTTCTATTATTTTGAGCATTGTCTTCTGAGGGTAAAGGTAACTGCACAAACTCAAAGACTTGGTTGACTGGTAGCTTTTGCTCTTACAGACTCTGCCTCTTAGACATTATTGATCGTATGAAGTGCCGAATAGTGAAGATACTGACCATAGGTCTACATCAAAGTTATGACTCTCAATCAGAATACCTCTTCTAGTGCAAAGCAGTCAGGACGTATCCCATCCTTTTTATGCAGTTTATCTTTATGGAATTAGGAGAACAAGTTTTGATTGATCTCTTCAGGATGTGTCCTCCTCTGGGTATCTTAGTGATATCCTGCACATATACAAAGTGATTTGATAAATATGATCATGAATAACACACACATCACACAACTAAATGAAGAGAAAATAAATAAAAACATTTTTTTATATGTTGAGCCTATTTAGGCTGTATGCAAATGCCAATCTATTTTCTTAGGCCTTCAAACCTAGATGCATCCAATGCTTCAGTAAATAGATCTGCAAGTTGATATTCTGTCTGAATATACTCCAAGGCAATCACTTTCTGGTTAACTAGCTCTCTTATGAAATGATGCCTTATATCAATGTGCTTAGTTCTAGAGTGTTGAACTAGATTTTTGGAAATATTTATAGCACTTGTGTTATCATAGAAAATAGTGGCCTGATCTTGGGAAATTCCATAGTCTTCCAATAGCTGTGTCATCTATAGAAGCTGTGTACAACAACTTCCTGTAGCTATGTATTCTGCTTCTGCTGTGGAGAGTGAAATGAAATTTTGTTTTTTGCCTATCCAGGCAACTAGGTTGTTCCTTATGTAGAAACATCCTCCCGAAGTATTCTTTTTGTCATCAACATTTCCTATCCAATCTGCATATGAATATCAAGCTAGATTACTATTGGTATCCTTAGAAAACCATACGCCATATTCTGTTGTGCCACTGATATATCTAATAATTCTCTTGACCATAGCTAGATGCGTCTCTCTCAGCTTTGACTGATATCTAGCACACACACCTATGCTGAATGATATGTCTGGCCTGCTTGCTGTCAGATAGAGTAAACTTCCAATCGTGCTATGCTAGAGAGTAGGATCAATTGCTTTAGCTTGATCATCCTTTGACAATTTCAGATTGGTAGCCGTTGGAGTTCTCATTGGTTTAGAATCTTCCAAGATAAACTTCTTTATCAGATTTCTAGCATACTTTGTTTGAGAAATAAAGATGCCGGACATGTCTTGCTTAGCCTGTAATCCCAGAAAAAATGTAAGTTCACCAACCATGCTCATTTCGAATTCTTTTTGCATTGTCTTGACAAAATGTTTTGTCCTGGCTTCTAAAGTGGATCCAAAAACAATATCATCCACATAAATTTGAGCAACTGTGATTCCTTTCTTCAATGGCTTGATGAATAAGGTTTTGTTAGTACCCCCTCTATTGTAGCTTTTTTCAATAAAAAAGGTGGTGAGTCTCTCATACCAAGCTCTGGAAGCTTGCTTCAACCCATACAATGCTTTTCTCAACCTGTACACATGTTCAGGATACTGTGGATCAGTAAATCCTGGTGGTTGCTCAACATAGGCTTCTTCATTCAGAATGCCATTAGGAAATGTACTCTTCACATCCATCTAATATAGCTTGAAATCAACGTGACATGCTACTGCAAGAAGTAATCTGATTGATTCAAGTCTGGCTATTGGTGCAAATGTTTAATCAAAGTCTATCCCTTCCATTTGAGTATAGCCTTGAGCCACAAGTCTTGCTTTGTTCTTGATGATTTTACCTTGCTCATTTGACTTGTTTTTGAAGACCCACTTTGTTCCAATAACATTGCCATTAGAGGGTCTTGGCACTAGTTCCCAAACTTGATTCCTTTCCTGATTCAATTCCTCTTGCATTGCTTGAACCCAATTGTATCTTGCAAAGCTTCTTTTACATTTTTAGGTTCAACCATAGAGATGTAGCACATGTGACCAAATTCTTGTTGAAATTTCCTTCTGATTATCATCCCTTCTTTTCTGGAAAGGATATTGTCAGTTGGATATGCCTTCTAGACTCTGGTAGATGGTTGTCATCTAGATTTTGATTTTGTTTCAGGTTCTGGTTCAGATTCAGATTCTGCAATTTGGTTATTTTGACCTAGGCAGGATGTATCTCGCTCAGGTTCTGTATGACCCGATGTGGTTGACTGAGGCTGGACGTGTCCTACTTTAGTTTTGTCAGTTTGATTCTGTACTGAGATGACTTTCAGATTTTCAATTTCAAGTTCCTTTAAATAAACGTAGTCGTTAGCAGTATCATCAACGTTAACATTCACAGACTCAACAATATTCTGAGTTCTCATGTTATAAATTTTATAACCAACAAATACTCCTTCATCAGATTTGGCATCAAATTTTCCTAGATAGTCCTTATCATTCAGAATGTAGCATTTACTGCCAAAAACATGAAAATAGCTCAATCTTGGTTTTCTGCCTTTCCAAATTTCATATGGAGTCTGATTAGTTCCAGGTCTAAGTGTTACCCTATTAATGATGTAGCATGTAGTGTTGACTACTTCAGCCCACAACTTGACAGGTAATTTTTTGCTATTAAGCATAACTCTAGCCATTTCTTGCAAGTTTCTGTTTTTTCTTTCAACTATACCATTTTGTTCAGGGGTTTTAGGTGCAGAAAATTCATTCATAACACCATATTTCTCACAAAAATAAAAAAAATAGAATTATCAAATTCTTTGCCATGATCACTTCTGATACTTTTGATGGTCACGCTTATATCTGTTTTTTCATTAGAGAGTTTCTGGAACAGAACACAAAACTTGTCAAATGTATCAGATTTTTCTCTAATGAAGTTAACCCATGTATATCTAGAAAAATCATCAACACAGACATACATATACCTTTTTCCATCAATGCTCTTAGTTTGGATAGGACCCATAAGATCCATATGAACAAGTACAAGTATACCTGAGGTGGATAGATACTGATTTGTCTTGTGTGAATTTCTGGTTTGCTTACCTTTTTGGCATGGTTCACATATAGTTTCAGGAATCGATTTTAATTCTGGAATTCCTCTAACAGCTCCACTCTTGGTCAATTTGAGTAGACTTTGATAGTTCATATGACCCAACCTCTTGTGCCAAAGTTCTGCAGTGTTGTACTAGCAACTTTGCAAGTCAATTTTGGATTCAAAATATAGCACTTGTCACTAGACCTAATACCTTTAAGTGAAGTTTGTCCAAGCAAATTTGTATTTGGATCAAGATCAAAAACTTTATAGCCGGATTTGGAAAATAGCACTCTAAGATTGTTATCACACAATTGACAAACACTTAAAAGATTTGCTTTAGACCAGTAACAAATAGAACATCATTTAGAGTGGGTAAGCCTTCAATGCAAATATTTCCAGATCCCTCAATATAACCTTGTTGTCCATCTTCAAATGTAACCAAACCTGCTTCACCTCTGTGGAAATTGGACAGCAACTCTAAGTCACCTTTTATATGCTTAGAACATCCACCATCAAAGTACCAAGTGTTAGGGATTAGAGCACTTAAAGAAAGTTTCACAACATAACTCTTGTACTCACCCTTTTTCACCCAAACTTGCTTCATTTTACCTTTTATTTCAGGTATTTTAACTTTGTGTATTGATCAAGTTAATGTATTTTTGACAAGTAAAAACATCATGACCACCTTCACTGCAAAAGTTACACTCTACCTGTCTGACCTTACCATACACTTTGGAATTTTGTACTGGTATGACTGTAGCAGGCTGATTTCTAGTATTCTGCTGTCGCTATTTTGGTGGATTGTTCTTCTGGACAGTTCTGCTTGAAGAGGATCCAGACGTATCCTGTTTGGGTCCAGTATTTTGCTTTGTCCTGCAGGTTCTTTTTGGAAGTTTTCCCCTGATTCTCTTACAAATACTATTTGCTGTATAGCTTTGCCTTTTCCATCATATCCTAGTCCCGATGTGTCTCCTGAAGGTCTTCCATACTTCAGGACTTCGTTTAACCTAACAGCTCCTATTGTCAACTATTTGATACTTTCATTGACATGCTTCAAATCCATTGTAAACTATTTGATTTGCCCATCTTTGTGTTCAATGGACTTTAGCAGATCTCTCTTTTCATCATTAAAGAATTCCATCATGATTTGTATCATATCAGACTTATCTTGTTCTGCCACAAGTTGACTCTGTAGTATTGCACAGTTTGGACAGGATTTATCCTCACTTGAAGATGATTTTGCAGTGTTAGCAGTGAGGCAGTTCATAGAACTGGACTGAGGCTAGACATGTACTATCAGTATCGTGATCTATTCTTCTGATAAAGTATCAGATGCTGAGCCAGACGTCTCCTCCTCATCTTCACTCTAGGAAACTTTTATGGCATTTTTACCTTTCTTCCACTTCCTTTGAGCTTTCGAACATTCTGCCGCAATGTGGCCGTAGCCATCACAGTCTCTGCACTTTATCCTGCTTGAAGATTGAGCCTTTGGGAAGTTGTTACCTTTGAATTTCCTGTAGTTTTGTTTCTTCTATTGATATGGCTGTTGCTCATCATCTCGATTCTGAGTCTTTGTGTAGAAAGATCTTTGAGGTTTGTATTGATTATTGAATCTCCCACCTTTTTCCTGTTTAGTTTTTAGGAATTTTTCGAACTACTTGGTAAGAAGTGCAATGTTCCCTTCCTTATCAGATTCTTGTTCACTTTCAGAATCCTCCACCTTGCTCTTGAAAGCTATTCCTGGTTTCTTTTCCTTTTTTCTTTTGGAGATATTCAGCTCGTATGTTAACAAGGACCCCACAAGCTCATCCACACGCATCTCATCTAGGTTCATACTTTCTTCAATTGCTGTGACCTTCATCTGGAACCTGTCTGGAAGAGATCGTAGAATCTTCTTGACTATCATCCGATCAGAGTACGTCTTGCCTAGAGCTTGTGCCTGATTGGTGATCTCACGTAGCCGTGCATAGTAGTCACTAAATTCCTCATTGTCCTTTATTGTGATTTGCTCAAACTCAAGGGTGAGCAATTAGAGTCTTGAGGTCTTTATTGCATTGATTCCTTCATTAGCAACTTGAAGAGCGTCCCATGCTTGCTTAGCAGTTCTGCAATTTGTAATAAGCTTGAATTGACTTTGATCTATAAAGGAAAAAATAGCATTTAAAGCTTTAGAGTTCCATCCACACATAGTATTTTCTTCAGTAGTATATTGAGTTTCAGGTTTAGCAGAAACAGTGCCATCTGCAGCTGTGACAGCGGGTGTTGTGTAACCAGTATGAATGGATGTCCAAGCCCTATTATCAATAGACTAAATGTAAATTTGCATGCGAACTTTCCAATATGCATAGTTAGACCCGTCTAGAGTCTCTCTACGTAATGTCAGCAGAGTCTGCTTACGTAGATAAGACTCGAAAAAATGAGACAGCAGATTTGTGGCACGCTAGACTAGGACACGTGAGCTATCATAAACTAAAGGTGATGATGAAAAAATCGATGCTCAAGGGTCTCCCTTAGCTTGAGATAAGAGATGACACGTATGTGCTAGCTATCAATATGGAAAAGCACATCAGCTACCATATGAAAAGTCAGGCTATAGAGCAAAGAAGCCAATAGAGATGGTACATTCTGACGTGTTTGGACTAGTCAAGCAACCTTCAATTCAAGGCATGCGCTATATGGTGACATTCATCGACGACTTCTCAAGGTATGTCTGGGTTTTCTTAGATCGGAAGAGCAAAGATAGAGGTAGCTGCAAAATTCAAAGAGTTCAAAGAAAAAATTGAAGGAGAAATCTAAGATAAGATTCAATGCCTTCGAACGGATAATGGGGGAGAATACACATCAAGAGAATTCTCCCAATATCTAAAAGAACATACGATCCAACATCAACTAACATGTCCAAACAGCCCACAGTAGTATCATGGTGTAGCAAGAGGCAACCCATAGTGTCCTTGTCAACAGCAGAAGTAGAATATAGAGCAGCGGCAATGGCAGCTCAAGAGAGTGCATGGATAATACAACTACAAAAGGATCCACATCAGCCGATTAGTTACGTGGTGCAACTATATTGTGACAATCAAGTAGCCATTCGCATTGCAGAGAATCCAGTGTGTTATGCAAGGACAAAGCATGTCGAAGTGCACTATCACTTTGTCAGATAGAAGGTGCTCAAAGGCGACATCGACTTGAAGTATATCAACACTGAGGAACAAGTGGCGGATGTCTTCACCAAAGGACTTAATGTCTTCACCAAAGGGATTTAGAAGCTGCCACCACCGACCTCTTTTGCCTATAAATACCCGCCAACCCGTTTGCATTTGAGTGGCAAGAGAGAGAGTGAATTGAGGTAGTATCCAAGTGAGAGAATTGAGAGTGTGAGAGGAGTGCTCGTGAGGTTAATGCAAAGGAGAGAAAATAATCTAAACTTGAATGCAAAGAGTGAGGTGTATGAGTGGCATACACTAGAATATATAGAAAGAATCAAGCAATTTTGTTTGTATTCTGTCCAAACTTTGTGTTAATTATTCTTGATAAAAAGTCTTGTTTTCTCTCTAAATCTACAGTAGTAGCATTAGAAAAATGATTAAATTCAGCAAAAGATTCCTAACCGAGGAAAAATTGCAGAAAATATTGAAATAAATTGGACATTAATTAATTAATAGATATCATCACCCGTTTGGTGCAAATTGAAATTAACTAGTTAATTAGATCAATTAGCTAGTGTTACAATCGTTTCCCCTTTTCCCCATGCATATTCACCAGACCGAAATTTCGACGAGAAGGGGTTAGGTCAACCTTATTGCAAATTGGAATTATGACTTGACCAAAACAAAAGAAAACACATGCCTTTATATTGATATGTGTTAGCTAGAGTATTTGATCCAACTCTACCACGTCATGATTCTAGTTTCATGGTTTGATTGGCATAAGTCTTATGCATTGGTTATTTCTATTCAAAGTAATATATTTGAGGTCTATTTTTTCATATGTCCCGCAAGATGGTAGTTAGGTGGAACATCCCAACCTTAATATTAATCAAGCTAATTATTTTGAAGTCTTGTTCGGATCGAATTGCGCCATATCATGATTCCAGTTCCATTGTCAGAATAATTATTGCTGAAAAACATTGACGTTGTTGGACATGAAATAATATCACCCGTTTAGGTTCACAGTCTTATAAATTAGTTACAACAGTTTTAGGTCAATATACTACTCGTGTATTTTCCCCTTTATCAATATCCAGCAATTCATTTTGTTCCTCGATGTTCGATCATCCAATACAAAAGATGTATAAAAATCTCCATTAATTCATAAATCAGAGCAAATTTGGCCGATGAGATACATGTACTTTATAAAATGTGGACTTATCTTTCGCGTGCACCAGTGTGGAAGCAAATTTATGAAGTAGGACATTATTCTGAAAGTGAAGCAGCCAAAAAATCTAAATAGAATGGAAGCATTGCCTTTCAATGCAAGATTTTACACTTAGGATTAGAGTCACGATGGATCTAAAAATATATATATAAAATACACATAAAAACCACAAGAAGTCAGTAAAAATGACAATAATTAATATCAACCATCAATAGTCCATGTATATATGTATTGTTGAAAAATGAGGTTATCTAGACTGTAATCAGGATGTATCTTGCCTAACTACTTAAACAGTTAATTTGGTGTAAAGTGTGACTTGACGCTCTTCCGATCTGCTCGAGTATGAATGCGGAAAATAAGAAACACTAGAACTGTTGACACAGAAACCCTAATAAGGGAAAAACCACGGGCATCCTTGCTACGGGACAAACCAATCCACTAATCACAAGGTAAGTTTAGTATAGAGAAAGATAATTAAGTGCTATCGCAATAAACACAAAACATTCAAAAGGTAAACTTATAAAAGACTCCTTCTTTTCGTCTTTTGACATGTGACAACTCCCGTTGCTCCTTTTTTTTCCCGCGCTCCTCCCAGAACGTATGTCAAACTCCTAGAGAGATCTCCCGAACTCATCTTGGGCAACTCCTAAACTACTTTCTACCTTGAGTGGATAAGTCCCTCGCACATATGTGGTCGCCTACCATGCACTATAAAGGGTTGCCAAACAGACACAGCCTGAAAGCATGAAAGTCTATGCAAGTATAAAACTCGCGGTTTTAGGCAGTGTTTGTTTTCTCTCTTTGATCGAGCTTTGAAAAATATTTTCGTAGAATGCTTGGCTTGAATTCTTGGTTTTTAACCTACAAGAAATAATGCATATATATCGACAAGACTTTGAATTCTTGCACAAGATATGAATCAAGGTTACCATATACATGTAGGAAAATAAGAATAAGGAAAGAATTGTAATATACCATAAACACAAACTTTCCTAATCTTATTAGAACTTAACATGCATAAAGTTTAAATATAGTTAAATAATAAGGCAATAGAGTATAATACAAACTAGGAAATTTAAAATTAATATGCATGGAACTAAATCTCTTATACCTCTAAGAAAAGTACAGACGCCCCAACTCATTCGTTCTGCCTAAGAAATAAATTAAATTTGCGTGCTAAATAATATTACACGTGAAGAATGTGATGCAAACATGTAATAAAAATTTAGTAAAATTAAGAATGTCAGTATTTTACTGAACTTTTTGTACTAACAATCTCCCCCTTTGGCTTTTCTAGTTTTTTAAAACATGTAGTAGCTGAAAATGTCAAAAATGTTTCCTAAGGGTTTATAAACATGTAAACAATAAACTCCCCCTTAGTAAGACAACTTTCCCGGAGACATGTCAAATCATAAACTTAAACAAATAGAACAGGTAAATCAAAGTTAATGCAAAAACATATATCAGACCTAAATTCTGCAATAATACATAAAACCAATCAGATCAAGATATGTCCTGATCAGCAGCTACTATGTCTTCTTCTCCTTTATGACAAAGGGAAAAAGATAGATTTAATCCTACAGAAGAGTTAGCAGGATCAGAGCCAATGATTTAGAAAAACACATCAGAGCACAAAATGAGAACTTATTGGAACAAAGTGTAGTAGCCAGCATAGGGAGTTTAAAACATATCCATCACAAAATAAAAACAGAAATTAAAAATAGTAAAGCATAAAAACATAAAACAGAAATATAAAATGAAGTGTTTCAAAAAAACAAGAATTGCTTCTTGAGAATATCTCATGCCCTTACTTCATTCTCCCAGTTGACTGTTTCATTCGGGATTTTTCTTCTATTTCTTGGCCTTTTTTTGGAGATCGGAAGAGCATCGTGTAGGCCGCGCCAGATGCATACTCTTTGGCTCATCTGGTTGGATCATCATCCTTCTGCTTTGCAGCTTCTTCATCAACCACAGCAAGAAAAGTCTTGAGGAACCCACTGACGTCTTCACTCTTATAAGCAAACATTTGACTATGCAACAATAAATAGTGCACCATAAGACTGCACAAAGGATCAAAATGTTTAAGAAAAGAATTATGAGAAGTAGTAAGGTCAGTGACGTGTTCCCTGAGCTGATTCAAGTCTTTAATGAGAAAGGATATGTCCTACTTGAGTGTAGACTCACCTTGAATATCTACTATGCCAGATGAAGTTGTGGTCTAGTAGGAGGTAAGATGAGTTTGGAGTAGTGATCTCTTTCGAGTAAATCTATGGGTTTTTACCACTGATCACCCTTTCAGTCTTCTATCTCCTATTCTTTCATAAAATTGTAAATAACCCAAGGAAATGACAGTTTGTACGTTTTAGACTTCCTAGGCCCATTGCCTGAGATGCATCCCTTTATAATCTCAAAAATATTTTTCCCCAGTTTACTTCCTGTTTGGTTCCCAGCTGATACAACAACATGGCTCTTTGTGTTGATTTTGGTTTTGTGAGTAAGAGGGTCCGAATTGTTCATAACAAATTTATGAAGCAGTTTGTATTTTTGGTTCATGCTGGCTGAGGGTATTTTAGTTCTTTTGGCTAGCCAGGTTGTCCCCATAATTTCTTTAGCAACTACATTATTGGACAAATTAAACCTGTCATCATCTTCCTCATCAACGTCAAAATGCCTAATTCTCGGCCACTTCCTTGAACCCTCAGCAATAAATTTTTTTACCAGCCTCCCTCTCACATAAATTTTTGTTATGAATAGACAATCAACATCTCTAAACTTCTTTGGGATGCTAGACATAAATTCCTTTACGAGGTTTCATTAATTTTCCCATTGCAATCAAACGACTTCTCTAGATTAAAAAACTTAACCTAGTCATCTAACCCAATCATCTAAAAATCAGAAGTCATTATCCGTCTTTCATATGTAAATTTCCTAAAACTCACAAAATTTATAAACAACTGAGCATCCTTTTATCAGAGACACAGTAACTGTATAGGGTAAAAGAACATTTACTTTTCTGATTTCTATCAGTTTAAGGCCTAGATTGGTTTCGCTAGCAGTAGACCCCTCGCTAGACATATCCAAATTGACTAGTCCTTGCTCATCTGATTCTGATAGAGACGGTTTTTTGGGACTCCCAATGAGGATCCCGGTTGATCTCCATGTTGCTGGTCTCCTAGTTGGTAAATCTAGCATAACCTATTTCCCTTTCTTGATATCTTTTCTTCTCTTCTTTTCTTGCTATCGAATTTCTCTGACTCCTCAGATGAGTCATCTGAAACTCTCATGATCTTCCTTCATCTGGTAATCACTGTCTTTGTTAGAATGTTTATCATTAACTTGTTTGGATTTCTACTCACGATCTGGTGTGAATGAATCCTTATCAGACTCAGGATTCTCAGAATCTTCAGATCCTTCTTCCTCTTTTGAATCTTCCGCAGCATACGATGAGGATTTGTCTTGTTTGCCTTTATCAGATTGGGCTTTTCTGGTTCTACAACCCTAATGTCATTAGGGTTTTCCCTGGCAATAGATTGTAAGATCTCTTGAATGTTGGGAATTTCTTCTTGATTTGCTACCTGAACATCCTCTGATCGGAAGAGCGTCGTGTTGATTCTGAGAGAGTTCGACTTAAGAAACCAAAATTTCCTCTTGGACGGCCGAAATTGGATTTTCTACCTTAGTAATTGGATTCTCTGGCAGTTTAGAGTTTTCCAATTGCGGTTGTGGCTGTAGAACTGGTTTGGCTAGTAGAATTAGGACTTGCTCTGGTTTGTTCTGCTTCTCTAGTAGAACATATAACACCATGGCAGTGAGTATATCAAGTCTTTAATTAGGACTCCTCTACCATCAGAACTTGAGTAATTGGCATCGGATTTGTTTCGACTGGAGATGCCTCTTTAGGAATAGGTTCTGGCAATTGCACTGGTGGTAGATACGGGTTCTGACTCATAGGTACTTGAGGTTCAACCGGGTGAGAGGATCTTTTATCAATAGTTGTTTTCTTTGGAATTTTGCCACTTCATCTAACTTTGGCACCATGCTTCCTTTTTCTGGCTATGTTTTTTTGTGATAAGATTTTGGAAAGAAAACACAAGAAAAACTTTGAAGGAATTTGAGAGCAGTTAGAAAATTTTTTCAGAGAATAAGGATTAAAATTTAGAGTGAGTTAGGGTTATGAAAGAGAGAGAAGTTTGACAAATAAGAGGGAAACTGAACAGTTTTAAAACGTTGATTTTAAAAATTTGCCCGTTAGAAATTTTAAGAGCAGCCTGTAATCATAGCAAAGTATAAGCTCAGCCAGATACGTCCTGCTTGATCCTTCAACTAAAGTACGAGATCTATCTAGGCTAATACACATAGGCAAACATATGCAAATGTAATGAGTTAACATTAATTTAATTAATAGCACTGAATACTTCCCAAAATACCTTTTGAAGTTCACACTATAAAGTAGTCAGCCAACTGAACTGTTCTCAACGGAAGTAATTTATTTTTGAATTTATTTTTGAGTGGAATTTATTTTGAATTTATCTTTTATGGCAAATCCTGATTCTACTTTACACCTTGTGAGGATCTGACTTATTGATCCTTATAGGTGATGTATGAAAAGACCAATCATTATCTGAACAACTCTTATAAAAAGAATACAACTTTTAAGTCCTTGTCATGCTCTACTTTTTTATAATTTCGAGCATTGTTTTCTGAGGGTAAAGGTAGCTGCACGTACTCAAAGACTTGGTTGACTGGTAGTTTTTAGCCTTACTGACTCTGCCTATTAGACATTATTAGTCATATGTAGTGCTGAAGAGTGTAGATATTGATCATAGGTCTGCATCAAAATTATGACCCTCAATCAGTAACCCCTTATAGTGCAAAACGGGCAGGACCTATTCCATCCTCTTTATACAGTTTATCTTTATGAAATTAGGAGAATAAGTTCTGATTGATCTCTTCATGGTGCATCCTCCTTTAGGTATCTCAGTCATATCCTGCATATATATAAGTGATTTGATTAATATGAACCTGAATGACACACAAATCACATGATTATATGAAAAATGCAAATAATAAAAACTTTTTTTAATGTATATACAACGCAATTTTTCTTTTTCGTGATGTTGAGCCTATTTAGACTGTATGCAAATGCCAATCTACTTTCTTAGACTTTCAGACCTAGATGCATGCAATACTTTAGTAAATAGATCTGCAAGCTGATTTTCTATCTGAACATACTCTAAGACAATCACTTTCTGTTCAACCAACTCTCTGATAAAATGATGTCTTATATCTATATGCTTAGTCTTAGAGTGTTGAACTAGATTTTTTGAAATATTGATAGCACTTGTGTTTTCATAGAAAACAGTGGCCTGATATTGGAAAATTCAATAGTTTTTCAACATCTGTTTCATCTAAAGAAGCTATGTGCAACAACTTCTTGCATCTATGTATTCTGCTTCTGCTGTGGGCAGTGAAATGAAATTTTGCTTTTTGGTCATCCAGTGACCGGGTTGTTCCCCATGTAAAAACATCCTTCTAAAGTGCTTTTTCTGTCATCAATATTCCCAGCCCAATCCGTATCTGAGTATCTAGCAAGATTAGCATTGATATCCAGAGAAAACTATATACCAAATTTTGTTGTTCTATTGACATATCTGATAATTATTTTAACCGCAGCTAGATGTGTCTCTCTCGGTTTTGATTGATATCTTACACACACATACATAGCTACACTGAAAGATATGTCTGGCCTACTTTTTGTCAAATAGAGTAAACTCTCAATCATGCTATGGTATAAAGTAGGATCAATCTCCCTTACATGATCATCCTTTGTCAATTTCATATTAGTAGCCATTGGAGTTCTCATTGATTTAGAATCTTCCAAGCCAAACTTCTTTACCAAATTTCTAGCATACTTTATCTTAGAGAAAAATATGCCATATATGTCTTGCTTCACCTGTAATGCCAAAAAGAATATAAGTTCACAAACCATGTTCATTTCAAATTCTGTTTGCATTCTTTTGACAAATTCTTTTGTCTTAGCTTCTGATGTTGATCCAAAAACAATGTCATCCATATACATCTGATCAACAATAATTCCCTTCTTCAATTGTTTGATGAATAAGGTTTTGTCAGTACCTCATCTATTGTAGTCTTGTTCAAGAAGGAATGGGGTGAGTCTTTCATACCAAGCTCTAGGAGCTTGTTTTAACCCATATAAAGCTTTTCTCAATCTGTACACGTGATCAAGATACTGTGGATAAGTGAATTCTGGTGATCACTCAACATAAGCTTCCTCATTCACAATGCCATTAAGAAATGCACTCTTTACATCCATTTGATATAGTTTGAAATCCACATGACATTCTACTGTAAGTAGTAATCTGATATATTCAATTCTAGCTACTAGTGCAAATGTCTCAACAAAGTCTAGCCCTTCCATCTGGGTATAGCCTTGAGTCACAAATCTTGCTTTGTTCTTGATCATCTTACCTTGTCCATCTGACTTGTTTTTGAAGACCCACTTCAAATAACATTACTATCAGAGGTCTTGGCACTAGTTTCCAAACCTAATTCCTTTCAAACTAATTCAGCTTCTCTTGCATTGCTCGAACTCAATTTTCATCATGTAAAGCTTCTTTCACATTTTTAGGTTCAACCAGTGAGATGTAGCACATGTGACCAAATTCTTGTTCAAACCTTTCTGATCAATAATCCATTCTTTTCTAGATAGGACGTTGTCAACTGGATATGCCTTTTGAAGTCTGGCAGATGGTCTTCTAGGTCCTGGTTCCTGCGAATAAATGGAGTAGTCAGCAGTCTCATCAAGTTCAACATTCACAGACTCAATAATATTCAGAGTACACATATTATAGACTCTATAAGCTCTACTGTTCTCAGAATATCCAACAAAGACTCATTCATCAGATTTAGTATCAAACTTTCCTAGATGATCTTTATCATTCAAGATATAGCATTTACTACCAAAAACATGAAAATAGCTTAACCTAGGTTTTCTGTCTTTCCAATATGCATATTTAAATCTGTCTAGGGTAGATGGTTTAACAGAAGATCTATCCATGTCTAGATGAACCTGATCTCACTAATAACTTAAGTGAACCTGCTCTAATACCAACTGTTGAAAAATGAGGTTATCTAGACTGTAATGAGGATGTATCCTGCCTAACTACTTAAACAGTTAATCTAGTGTAAAGTGTGTGACATAATCTAGATATGTCTAACTCGAGTATATATGTGGAAAATAAAGAACACCAGAATTGTTGATGCGGAAACCCTAAAAAAGGAAAAATCGCGGGCACCCTTGCCACAGGACAAACCAATCCACTAATCACAAGGTAAGTTTAGTATAGAGAAAGAAAATTAAGTGCTACCACAATAGACAGAAAACATTCAAAAAGTGAACTCCCGTCGCTCGTTCTTTCTCCTACATTCCTCCGAGAACGTACTTCAAACTCCTAGAGATCTCCCAAACTCATCTTGGGACACATGAACCCCTAAACTACTTTCAACCTTGAGTGGATAAGTCCTTTGCACATATGTAGTCGCCTACCACGCACTATGAAGGGTTGCCAAAAAAACACAGCTTGACAGCATGAAGGTCCGTGCAAGTATAAAACTCGTGAGCTTTAGGTAGTGTTTGTTTTCTTTCTTTGATCGAGCTTTGAAAAATACTTTTGTGGAACGCTTGGCTCAAATTCTTGGTTTTTAACCTACAAGAGAGAACACATGTATATCGGGAAGGCTTTGAATTCTTATACAAGGCATGAATCAAGGTTACCATATACATGTAGGAAAATAAGAATAAGGAAAGTTAGAATTGTAATATATCATAAACATGCATAAACTTTCTTAATCTTATTAGAACTTAACATACATAAAGTTTAAACCTAGTTAAATAAGACAATAAACTTAAAATATGCATGGAACTAAATCTCTTATGCCTCAAGCAAAGTACACACGCTCCAACTCATTCTTTCGGCCTACGCAATAAATTAAATTTGCATGCTAAATAATATCACACATAAAAATGTTATGCAAACACGTAATAAAACTTTGAACACTTTTTTACACTTAAGTAAAATTAGGAATGCCAATATTTTACCAAGCTTTTTGGACTATCACACACACATATATATAAATGGTGCAAAGCCAGGTCTTGCTCGCTAGTGGCAAATTCTTATACATTTTTCTCCCTCATATAGTTTGACACAATTCTTTGGGAGATCTTCTACCTTACATAGAATTCTTCAGCTTCCAGTAAGTGTCACAATAAGAAATCCCATGAAGAGAACCATGCAAGCTCCTGCATAAAAATAACGCCAACCTCTTGCATATTTGCTAGATATTGGTTCGTGATTGGGAAAAAAATTTTTGTCCCCTTCTCTTGTATTTCACTGCAATCGCCCACAAAGTAGACAAATTCAGATTTCAAAATACCCGCAATAAGAGAAAGCAAGAATGGGATCAGGCGGTATTCACATTTGTGCTTTGTTGGGGTACTATAACGACGCTCTTCCGATCTCCCGTGAAAGAAAAGTAGTAATTTGCTAGTTGGAAAACCTACTTTTCAAAGATTAGGAACTTCTTCTTCTTTCTTCTCTTTAGTTTTCTCTTCCTCCTCTTCTTTTCCTTTGTGCATGATTTCTATCAAATCGAAGAGCCATTTTTTGTGTCATTTGAGAGAGAGAGAGTGAGTAAGTGAAGAAAAGAGAGATAGGAACATGTTAAATGTGCATGCTACATTGCTACTTACAAGATCGGAAGAGCACAATATGCGATTGGTAACGGCAATTTTCGTTGCTAAATGGGCCAATTTCGTGTCTAACGCTTGTTAGTAACGGAAAAGTTTTGATACTAAAATTATCACTAATTCTATCGCAGCTAATCTAGAAACAGAAATAAAATTTCGTTATTAATTAGCAATGGAACTTTTTGATACTAATTAGTAACATAACAATATTCTGATACTAATTAGCAACAGATTAGGCTGTTACTAAATTACCAACAGATAAAAGAGTTACTGATTAGCAATAAACTTTTGTTGCTAATTCCTTTAATAATCAT
Source organism: Nyctanthes arbor-tristis (assembly GCA_963692815.1). NCBI lineage: Eukaryota > Viridiplantae > Streptophyta > Magnoliopsida > Lamiales > Oleaceae > Nyctanthes > Nyctanthes arbor-tristis. Next base: position 41,729 of record CAVNYN010269805.1, read on the forward strand.
ACACTAAAATTTAAAGACTAAAACATTTGTTCTATAACCCGACCCAACCCAACCTGTAAAGGCCCAAGCCCCGACCCCACGAGAATTAATTTTTTTAAAGTTGAAACAGGGATTTGAACTTGGGACCTAGTGACTGGAGAGTAAAGTCCCAACCGCTAGAGTACCATGTATATTTATTAACATTTTACCTCGTAATTTATATAAAGTATGTTGTAGTAATTTTGCCAATTTAAAAATATCAAATTTTCCTTTTCAAACATTAGGACTTTTCAATTTTTTTCCAGTTACTTTAGTAGTATTGACAGCATACACCGGAACATCATATGCTTCTCTATAAATAATATTTTTCTACCAACTGAAACTAGAGTGCCCTTCAAAAACTTCCCAATTTCAAACACATGTGATGTCCATCTATATATACTACTTTGGGAGGAAAAATTTTTAATGAAAGTTATAGAAATTTTTTAAAAATTTTAAGTGAAACAATTATGAAGTTTTCGTTCTTTGAGAAATTAGTAATAAAAATGTCTGTTACGAATAGCAACGGTCGATGATCGTTACAAATAATAATCGATTAGAAATGGTTTATTACCAACCGACCTAGTTTCATCCCTAATTCCGTTGATAACTTTAAATATACATTTAAAAAAATATGAAAAAGAATATTCATTACTAAGTTGTTGGTAATCCATTGCTAATGGTTATAAACGGTTTCTGTTACTATTTAGTCATGGATTAGTAGCGAAAAGGTAGTAACAGAAATGGTTCTATTACTAATTCCATCGTGTGCTCCGTTACTAATTCGTTATTGTTCTGTTGTTAATAGTGACAAATGATTTCCGTTACGAAAATTAGCAATAAAATAATTCCATTACTAATTTTGTGGCTGTGCGCCTCTGTTATTAACCCGTTACTATTCTGTTGCTAATAATAACAAATTGTTTCCTTTACTAAAATTTTGTTAATAATTGCACATTTTCTAGTAGTGTAATGAAGTAAGAGAAATTCTTGAAGAGTTCGTGGTACTTCTCATGATGCTTCTTTTTCAAATTTTATGATTATTTTTCCTAGGTATGCATTTTTCTTGAATTTAATTGTCCATCTGAATGGATAAGCAAATGAAAATATATTAGTGGGAACATCTCATAATTTATTTTAAAAACTACAAATCAAACCCGTCTTTGAAGCAATTTTACGTTCATAACAACGATATATTCTTTTCCAAGATAACAAATTAACCAATCACATCAAATTTTGTCTTTGAAACTGCAGCGACGTTAAAGTCCGTTCACGCATCATTTTCAAGCTCTGTTCCTACTCGAGAGTTGTTTATAGGAATGTAATATACTTATGGCTCGTCATGTGTGTGTGGTATATATGTAGACAGTAAGATCGTAAATCGAATCCTATATATCTAATTTCAAGAAGGAAGGTTGAGCAGCAAGTTAAAGAAATTGCAGCGTTTGTAATAGATAGTAAATTGTTTATGTACATCTAACGGAGTGTTTGTTAGTACAAAAAACTTATATGTTGGCATTCCTAATTTTTATCGAAGTGTCCAAAATATTGTTACATATTTGCATGACCTTATTTACGTGTAATATTACTTAACATGCAAATTTAATTTATTTCTTAGGCCGAAAGAATGAGTTGGAGCGTGTGTACTTTCCTTGAAGCATAAGAGATTTAATTCCATGCAATTTATTAGTTTCCTAGGTTGAGTTATATTAAGTTACCATGTTTAACTAGGTTTTATATTCTTACATGTTAAGTTCGACTCAAATTAGGAAAGTTTGTGGTTATGGTTTACAAGAACTCTAACTTTCCTTATTTTGTGTTTTACTTAAATATGGTATCTTTAATTCTTGTCTTGCACAAAAATTCAAAGATTACTTATAAATATGTAGGTCGAGCATGATGAGAAGATATGCAGGAGTCGAGCTATTCATTTTCATACTTCAAGAACTCAACGTGAGAAACAAGCACGGCCTAAATGCACAAGACTTTGTCTTTCATTCGGATTTCACACTTCAGTATTGTGTTTGTTTGGCAACCCTTAAAAGTGCGTGGTAGGCAACCACATATGTGCGAGGGACTTATCCACTCAAGGTCCAAGTAGTTTAGGAGTTCAAGTGTCCCAAGATGAGTTTGGGAGATCTCTAGGAGCTTGATGTATGTTCCAAGAGGAGCATGGAAGAAAGAAGGAGCAATGAGAGTTGTCACATGTCAAAAGACGTAAAGAGTGAGTCTTTTTATAAGTTTACCTTTTGAATATTTTGTGTCTATTGTGATAACACTTAATTATCTTCTTTCTATGTACTAAACTTATCTTGTGATTAGTGGATTGATTTGTCCCATGGCAAGGGTGCCTGCAGTTTTTCCCACTTATGTTTCTACGTCGTCAATTCTCGTGTTGTTTATTTTCTGCATACATACTCGAGCTAGATATATCTAGGTCACGTCACGCTTTATTCCATATTAACTGTTTAAGTAGCTAGGCAAGATAAGTCTAGATAACCACATATTCTAACTGGAAGATTGTCAAAAAGATCCTTAGATCACTTCCAGACAGATTTCACATAAAGGTGACTACTATTGAAGAAAACAAGAATCTGGAGGAGATGAGGGTAGAAGAGCTCATAGGATCGTTGTTAATATGCGAGCTGAACATATCCAAAAGGAAAAAGCAGAAAAAACCTGGGATTGCATTCAAAAACAAAGTGGAAGATTCTGAAAGTGAGGAAGAATCTGATGAGGAGGAGTGGAGGACAACATAGCACTCCTTACCAAGAAATTCAAAAAATTCTTGAAGACCAAACAGCAAAAAGGTAGGAGATTTAATAATCAGTACAAACCTCAAAGAGCTTTCCAGATGAAAAATCAAAATCAAGATGGAGAGCAACAACCAACTCAATAGAAGAGATCTAGCTTCAGAAAAACTAAAGGTAACTTCTTCCCAAAGATAGAACAAGCTAGCTGAATAAAGTGTAAAGAATGTGAAGGATGCGGCCACATTGCAGTAAAATGTCCAAATGTATAGAAGAAGTGGAAGAAAGGCAAAAAGACCATGAAAACTACCTGGACTGAAAGACAAGGAGGGCGTGTCTAGATCTGAATCAGAGACTTCATCAGAAGAACATATTACTATTCTGACAGCACATGTCCAGCCTCAGCCCAGTTCCATGAAATGCCTTACTGCTAACACTGCAGAATGGTCTTCGAGTAAGAAGAAATCCTATCCAAACTGTGCAGTATTACAAAGTCAACTTGTGGCAGAACATGATAAATTTGACATGCTTCAAGTCATGATGGAATTCTTTGATGATGAAAAGAGAGATCTGCACAAATCTATTGAACAAAAAGATGAGCAGATCAATCAACTTACAATAGATCTGAAGCATACCAATGAAAGCATCAAACAGTTGACAATTGGAGTTGCAAGATTGAATGAAGTCCTGAAGTATGAAAGACCTTTAGGAGACACATTTGAACTAGGATATGAAGGAAAAGGCAAAGCTGTCCAGCAGATAGTTTTTGTGAAAGAATCAGGGAAAAACTTTCAAAAAGAAATTAACAAAACAAAAGTAGAATTCTAGACGCAAGCAGGAGACGTCTGGACCCTCTTCGAGCATAATTACCCAAAAGAACTGTCTACCAAAGTAGCAATAGCAGAATACCAGAAGCCAACCTGCTACTATCAGACCATCTCAGAATTCTAACATCTATGGTAAGGTCAGACAGGTAAACTGTAACTTCTGTGGTGAATTTGGTCATGATGTTTTTAACTGTCAAAAATACATAAATTTGATCAACACATACAAAGTTAAAATACCTGAAGTGAAAGGTAAAATGAAACAAGTTTGGGTGAAAAAGGATGAGTATAATAGTTATGTTGCGAAACTTTCTTTAAGTGCATTAATCCCTAACATTTGGTATTTTGATAGTGGATGTTCTAGACACATGATAGGTGACTTAGGGCTACTATCCAATTTCGAGAAAGGAGAACCATGTGTAGCTACATTTGGAGATGGACAACACGGTCGCATTGAAGGATATGGAAATAGCTGCACTGAAGGCTTACCCACTCTAAAATATATTTTATTTGTTTCTGGTTTAAAAGAAAATCTTTTGAATGTTGGTCAATTGTGTGATGATAACCTTAGGGTGTTCTTTTCTAAAGCTGAGTACAAAGTTTTTGATCTTGACACTGAGTCAAATCTACTTGGACAAATTTACTCAAAAGAGCTAGGTCTAGTGACAAATGTTATATTTTGAATCTAAAGCTTACTTGCAAAGTTGCCAGTACTAACCCTGCAAAACTTTGGCACAAAAGATTGAGGCATATGAGCTATCAAATTTTGCTCAAATTGACCATAAGTGGAGTTATTAGAGGTATTCTAGAATTGAAAACAATTTCTCAAAGTATATGTGAACCATGCCGGAAAGGTAAGCAAACTAGGAATTCACACAAGGCAGATCAGCACGGATCTACCTCCAATACTCTTGAGCTTATTCATATGGATCTCATGGGTCCAATCCAAACTGAAAGCATTTTCGGTAAGTGGTATATTTATGTATGCGTTGATGATTTTTCTAGATACACATGGGTTGATTTTATTAGAGAAAAATCTAATACATTTGACAAGATTTGTTGTTTTGCTCCAGAAGCTCACAAATGAATACTTAAATAAAGGTGTTACATTGAAAAGAATCAGAAGTGATCATAGTAGAGAATTTGATAATTCTAACTTTTCTAATTTCTGTGAAAAATATGGTGTCATGCATGAGTTTTCTGCACCTAGGACCCCTAAACAAAGTGGTATAGTTGAAAGGAAAAATAGGAACTTGTAGGAAATGACTATACTTAATAGTAAAAAATTACCTGCTAAGTTATGGGCTGAAGCTATGAACACTACATGCTACATCATTAACGGAGTAACACTTAGACCTGGAATTAATCAGACCGCATATGAAATTTGGAAAGGCAGAAAACCTAGGCTGAGCTATCTTCATATTTTTGGTAGTAAATGTTATATCATGAATGATAAAGATCACCTAAGAAAATTTCATGTTAAATCTGATGAAAGAGTCTTTGTGGGATATTCTGAGAATTCTAGAGCTTATAGAGTCTATAATACGCGTACTCGGAATATTATTGAGTCTATAAATACTAAAGTTGATGATACTGCTAACTACTCTATTTATTTATAGGAATCTAAAATTGAAAATCTGGAAGTTATCACAGTATAGAATCTGACAGACATAACTGAGTTAGGACACATTCCGCCTCAGTCAACTGCATCATAATAGGTAGATCCTGAGCGAGGTGCATCCCACTGAGGTCGAAATGAACTGCAAAATCTAAATCGAAATAAGAACCTAAACTAAAATCAGAACCAGAACTTAGAAAACAACTATCTACCAGAATTCAGAAGGCACAGATCGGTTGACAACATCCTATCCAGAAGAGAATAGATGATGACCTGAAGAAGGTTTGCACAAGAATTTGGTCACATGTGCTAGATCTCATTGGTTGAACCTAAAAACGTTAAAGAAGCATTACAGGGTGAGAATTAGGTCCAAGTAATACAAGAGGAGCTGGTGTCAAGACCCTCTTATGGCAATGTTATCGGAGCAAAGTGGGTCTTCAAAAACAAGTCAGATGAACAAGGTAAGATCATCAAGAACAAAGCAAGACTTGTGGCTCAAGGCTGTACCTGAACAGAAGGTATAGACTTTG
>CAVNYN010269806.1:0-63453 GCA_963692815.1 Nyctanthes arbor-tristis
AGGTGAAGGGGTCATATGGTACCTATGACCCAAGCTGGTGTCTACGTGCGTATGATGAGAGATGAATATGATTACATGATGACATGAGGTTATGGATACTCTTTGGGGTGAATTTTATGACAAATATTAAATGAAATGATGTTCATGATGTGTTCCATCATGTAACGATTTTATGAATGTTGATATTATGCTGAGATTTTAATTTGAAATTACAAAAGTCTATGATTGACTTTTACATTTTAATTGGCGATTTTCAAAAGATATATTTTGATTTCTCAAGGTAAGTTTATTTAAAAACTCCACTTACTGGGCTAGTTAGCTCATTTGTTTTCCTAAACGATTTTCCTTTCAGGTAGCAATTGGAGTTTGGGCAACGTATTTTGGTCGAGCCTGCTACTTAAAGAATTCGAGCCCCCACATAGAGATGGTTATGGGTCTATTGTTATTATGAATTATATGCTTTAAAACAATTAATTTATTAATATGTGTTGGGTATTTTCGGGTGAATTATATTTGGCTTGTTATATCTCTATCTCTTCATATATGAATTGTTGCTTGAAATAAATGAAGAGTTCTGGGTCTGATGTTGGGCGTTGGTACAAGTTGGTTTGTTTATAAAATTAAGAGAGATATTGCCAAAATTTTCTCTAATAAGTAGAATGTTTATGAGCCTTGACGGTATATTCTAACTTATAGTTGAAATTTATCGTCGGCGCACGTTACACTTCAACTAAATTAGAGGTACTAGGAGTGGGGCGTGTCATCATCACTATGCCATGAAATCAAACTTGCCCATTTTCATAAGAATATGGGAAACACGAACTTTTGCTCTATTTGGAGGTACCAATTATGCGGTCCAATAAAGTGGGTTTCTCATTTTAATTAAATCACAGGCTAAAAAGTAATTGGTTTTCAATTTGGTTAGTCTTTAAGTAATTTACAAACTTATGTCCGCAAAGAACCTCGAAAATTATTAAAACACTTTCTTTATGTTGGAGTCGAGGGAACGGACGTTTGCAGATGTCTATTTATAACAAAAGAAAAATTTTTTCTAGTTCAAAACATCTCTAAAATTCCTTGAAAAATTATGAGTCTACACAACCGTAAACTCATGAAGTTGTAACACCCTGAATTTCAAAAATCTAAGACGTTACATTATCTTAAAAATTATCTTCAAAAAGTAGGAAAAAAACAAAAAATCAAGTGCAAAAATCTTATTTGAAAATCGACAGTTGACTTCTGTGAAATAACTTTGAACTTCAAGAATCAAAATTATACAATTTTGAAATCTAGATAAAAAATAAATAACAATTCTCAAAAATTCTAATATCTAATGGCCACAACCTGTTGTTCCGTCATCAACCCCTAAACTTGAATTTGTCAATTTTGGAAAATAATGAGTATAAAAATACTCAACATAGTCCATCGCACATCAATTAATTTGTATGACGAATATCACATATAAGCATGCAATCCTCTATGGTTAGACCCTTAATTAGCTCTCTAAGAACAAGTCCTGACTTTTACGTATTAAAGCATACTCTTACGCGTGTATCAAATTAACTTTTATGAAAATAGCATATAAACTCTAATCACATCTTGCATGTGAAATTCACAAATAAAAATCAATTAATAATGCATAATCTTTAAGAAAAATATTATTATAAAATAACAGTCTACCTCAAACTTTATGAATTCGAACTAACTTGAAAAATATATTATTGGATGAAGGCCATTTTCAATCCCTTTGGAATGGCTTAGTTATTATGAATCTTAATCCACACATCATCAATTTATAGCATACAAATAATTGACATCAATTACATACAAATAATTGATCCCCTAATTACTTAAGGCTTGTGTGGAATAGCGTCCCTGTTAACATAGGATTAGAATTACTTATTTTAATTAAATTTTACTTAAGTAGTAGTTAACAAAAATTCATAACTGTCCGAAACCACCCCAAAAAAGTAGACAAAATTAATATTAATTTAATGACTTAAATGTTAATGCAATTCATCTATATCTCGAGTCTAAATCGACTTTTATTCCCTCCAATATTCATGATTAATTTCGATCTTCCCTTGATATGGAAATTTGAAGCAAATAAAGCTTAATTATTTTAATATTTTTGGATTGTTCTATCACATCTCACATGGATAAGTAATTTTTACCACAAGTAAGTGCATGTAGCAATTCTCCATTCATAATAATGGACAATACGAGAACAAAATTATTCGACTAAACTAGTCGGTAAGGCAATCTAGTACACAACTTTTTTTCTTTTTTTAGTTTTTTATTTTACAAAAAAAAATTTATTTTTAAGATGTTTCTCTACCAATAAGATCAAAATAAAAACCAATTCTTTAGGCAAAGTAAGCAACAAAAATTTTAGAGTACCCCACCCCCCAAACTTAAAATAGACATTGTCCTCAATGTATTAAACATGAATAAAGAAGATATGGTTAAGATACTCCTCATGTAGAGATTGAAGAATTCCAAAAAAGAAGCTAGGATTTGTTGCACTTCCCATTTGCACTTGGGGCCAGACCTGTGGGTAGGCCCACTAGGCATATGCTTAGGGCCCAAGAAGGGAGAGCGCCCAATTGGATAAAATTCCTTTTTTTTTTTGGGTTGTCGTGCTATACACATATAAATCAGAAATGTGTCATTTTACATCAACCTAATTACATTATGCATCTGCATTCTTCAGAAGTTCTTTTTATTAATTATATATAATATAATGTATACCCTATTTTTTCAAGATTATTTAATTTCTTTGTAATATTTATATCATTTTAAAATCTTATCTCCTAAATTCTCTCCATATTTTCTAGTCATCTTCTTCCATTTCTCATCTATCAAGAAAATGGTAAAAAAAGAAAATAAACATTTGTTTATCTTGATTAAAAGTATTATAAATTTTAATATATACGTTATACAAACCTTCATTTTCACAACTCAAACCATTCAACGAAAAAGTTAAAAAAAAAAAATCAAATTTAGTAGGGTTTATTCTTGATTGGTGAATTGTTGTCTAATATATTTTTGTTCAACAACTTAAATTATTGTTTTTCTTATTTATATTGAATAATTTTAGTATTGTTGTACCTTTTGGCTCTATTTTTAGACTATAACTAAAGGGACCAAAAAAAAAAAGAAAAAAAAGAAGAGAAAATCGGTCACTATAGAGGCCCATTTTCTAAATTTCACTTAGGGCTCCAGTCACTACAGGTCCGGTCCTACTTGCAGTCCTTCATCGGTCAAATCTTCTTTTGGGTGGTTGCTTCGTTATTCATTAGTGACATGCCTACAATGACGAAAGAAATACCAATATGAGTATGGTAAGCCAAATTAGTAATAAATTCAACACCGAGTATATGGTAGTGCGCGCTCACAACATATACTCAATTTCTAATCGAAATCACCATTTGAGCCCAAACATGCCTCTGTGCTAGTAAAAAGGTATAAAGTATGTGAAACATGCTCAAAATATGAAGAAATTTCAATCCACACACCATATTGCATAAAAATGCAAAAATGAACACTTCAACATAAACCGACTATGAGTCTTTAACCAGAGAAAACATGAGGAAGAATAGAAGTTTACAATGTGGGAATTTGGCAGTCTCTACAAAATTTCAAGTCAATTCGAGCTTATATGAGCTAGACAATGAGGGCTGTATTTGACAGCAAACAGGGCCAAAACTACACCAGCTTGATTCAAGCTTGAGTAATGTGCCAAATTTGGAACTTTCCCTAGGCTAGCTTTTGATTCAATAAATTGAACATCTTGATCTGGCTCTCCACAAAGTTACAAGTCAAGTAGAGGTCATGTGATCTAGACGATTGGTGGCCGAAAGTGGCAGCTATCTTGGAGACCAACATAAGCCGGCCACGGTTCGAAAACGGTTTGCAAACCATGTTTTGTCTATAGCCTATAGACCATTTACACACTGTAGCCAGGCAGCAGTTTGCATGTTGCAGTCTAGTGTGGTTTGGTCCTTTTTTCCCTCTTTTTAACGGCCCCTTGCATAAAATAAATATAGAGAAAATAATGTGTCCTATTACAAAGTTATTCAAATTTGTGCTATGAACTATGAACAATATAATTAAATTCATCAATGTAAAATTAAAAATAAATATGCCTAAAACTAATGTAATCCTAGAACCTAAATGCAATGCAAAAATTAAAATTTAAGAAAAAGAAAAGGGATAGAGATTGAGTTGCCCCCATTAAGCACTTATTATAGTCATTAGCTTGACTATTTGGCCATCCACTTCAAGGAGTCTAATTTAGAGAGAAATTTCACCGGCTCTCTCAATTCTATGAGAATCATTGAATTTATATACTATAGTTTTGTCTATAAGGGCATACTTTCCACTCTTAGAAGAAAAAAAAGAAAAAATATCCCTAACAAAATATTTTGGCCTTTTATGATGAAATGCCAATACAAATGAAGATCAAGGCCAAAATACATAAATTGGTAACTAATGAAATAAAAGGACCGATGCTGCTGTAATGTAAAACATGTTTCTTCAATGATGCATTCAAGACTTAATACTCCAACACCCTTGTACAAGATGGATCACATTGTGTGACTCCAAGCTTGTCTTTTAAATAATTGAATCTTGACAGTGTAAGGGGTTTAGTAAAAATATCAGCCACTTGATCACTTGTTAGAGCATAACTAATCTTGAGTTTCTCATCTAGAACCTTGTCTCTGACATAGTGTATATCACGCTCTATATGTTTAGTGTGTGCATGATAAATAGGATTGGAGGCTAAGGTACTGACACTAAGACTATCAGACCTAAATACTGTATTGAATTAGACTTGAGCTTTAATTGATTTAAAAGTGATGCAATCTATGATACCTCAATGGTTGCAAGTGCAAGAGCTCTGTATTTTGACTTAGTGGAAGATCTTGAAGCCACTTGCTGCTACTTTGAAGGCCAAGCTATGAGAGCGTCGTCCAAATAAATATAGTAGCCAAGGGTTGATTTTCTGTCATTTGGTGGTAAGAGACTAGCCACAGTCTGTAAAATCTTCAATAATTAAACTGTTATATTTCCTGATCATCACACCATGTCTCAGTGTGCCACTTAAGTATCTAAAAATTCCTTTGACAGCAGTCCAATGCACATCATGAGTCTCCTGCAAAAACTGACTAAGTCTGTTATCAACAAACACTATGTCTGGCCTTGTATGGATTAAGTATTGAGTATTGGAGACCTCCTGTGGCACTTCTATAGTGTAAGATTTCTCATTGTTCAACATCAATTTTTTTACAGAGGTTTTCCTCCATTCATTGGTGTTGTAGAGGGTTTCAGATTCTAGAAGCCAAACCTCTGTAGTAAATTTACAACATAATTAGCTTGACAAAAATGCAACCCATAATGATTTCTTTTTGCTTCTATTCCCAGAAAATGATGTAAATTTCCCATGTCTTAAAGTACAAAATTGGAATTTAATTTGTCAATAAACTTCTGCAGCAACATATTATCATTATCAGTCAGAATTATGTCATCTATATAGATCAAAATGTATGACCTAAGCTTGACTTTTATAGAACAACATGGGCATGTTAGCCTTTGATTGAATAAAACTTCATTAGACTAAGGAATTTTTCAACTCATCATACCAAGCTCTTAGGGCTTGCTTCAAATCATACAATGCCTTCTTTAATTTGCATATAAAGTTTGGTTTTGTTTTCTCTACAAAACATTCAGGCTTTTTTTTAAGTAGACCTCTTCGCTTAAAATCCTATTCAAAAAGGCATTGTTAATATCTATTTATCCGATGATCCCTTGATACAGCTAGAGTAAGCATGAGACTTTAGGGTGCAAGATTTTATTATTGGACTGAAAGGTTCTGTATAATCAATTCTAGCCCATTGCAAAAATGCCTTTGCACATGCCTTGCCTTATATTGTTGGATTTTCCCTTGCACATCATATTTAATTCTGAAACCCATTTGGTATCAATGATTCTCAACCCAAATCTTGGAGAAACTAGCTCCAAGTATTGTTTCTTATCAAAGGATTGTATTCTCTTTCCATTGCATTCTTCCAGTTTTTGTTATCCAATGTTTCTGTCACTAACAATGGTTCTAGAGCAAGCTGATTTTCCTCAAAGTTATGTTCTCTTCCGATCTCTAGGTACATCTTATGTTTAAAAATTCCTACCTTCTAGTGATCATATAATGGCCAACATTTCTTTGATTTGGTACTTTAGCCTCATTTCTATCTTGGTTTGTAAAATTGCTTTTGTTGGAAGTTCAACTCCTAATTGATTAACATTTTGAATTTTCAACATCATCCTTATTTTCACCTTCACCATCACTATTGTTTGTTATACTTGCATCTCTAATAATTTGCCCTGTCCTTTCTTGGATGAACTATATCATTTATGTTCTATTGACTTAGTGTTTGAATATCTACTTAAGAATCCGTGAGTAAAAGGAAAGTCCGTTTTATTGAAAACTACATGCCTTAATACATATATCATCCCAAAAGGGCTTAGGCATTTAAACCCTTTATGAGAGCTGCTATATCCAAGAAAAATGCATTGAACTTGTGGGGTTGGAAAGGTCTCAAGCAAGGGAAACAAGCACATCCAAAAACTTTTAGGCTTTTTATAACTAAATGATTCTTTGTATAAGGCTTCATATGTTGATTTCACGTTTAGTGCAGGAGTAGGCAAAATGTTTATAAGCTAAGTGCATTATGGAATGCCTCCCTCTATTAAGTTAAGGGCATTTTAGCTTGAGACAAAAGAGCCTAGTTTCAGTGACATGCCTATGTTTCCTTTCAACTTTGCCATTTTGGACAGAAGTGTAAGGTCATGACATCTTGAGCTCTGTTCCAAAGGTTTGAAGAATATTCAAGAAACTTTTGACCTCCCCTCCTCCATCACATTGCAAAGTTGTTATTTTCCTTGCAAACTTGTTTTCTACAAGGTTCTTAAACTGTGTGAGAACAATCAAGACATATGATTTGTTTTTCAGAGGGTGTATCTAGGAGTATCTACTAAAGTCATCAACAAAGATGTAAAATTTAAAGCCTAAAGTGGAAGTTACTAGTGTGGGTCGCGACAAGTCACTATGAATTAAATTTAATGGACACTTGGCATCCGAATGAGAAGTTTTAAAAGGTATGGCATGTGATTTTCCAATCTGACAAGCACCATAGAAAGAAGATACTTTATTGTCAACAAAGGACTCATTACAAGACTCAAGGATCCTTGACATGACACTAGCAGTAGGATGGCCAAGCCTCCTATGCCAAAGACTAACTTTAGACTCAATAGGAATTGAAAATGAAGATTCTGAAATACTAGACTCTGCTGCAAACACTAACAAAGGAAATTTATTTTCTTGACTTTACTTAAAGGATGAACATTTTTTGCTCTGAGTTTGGTATAGTCCCTTCTTAAGTCTCCCTAGCAGTAGGACATCGTGCCTTGCTTTGTCCTTGAAAATGCAAAGATTGTAATCATATTCAATTATCACATTGTTATCTAAACTCAATTGTGATACACTTAACAGATTGTTCTTAATTCTAGGTGCATGCAACATATTTTTTAACACCAAATGATTTCCTTTCTAAGTGTGCAAATAAACAGTGCCTCTCTGTGTAATTCTTAATTTATTACCATCACCGACAATTATATTTTCTTTAACATGATACGCAACTGATTCTTCTATGTTCTCAAGTCCACTTGTAACTGTAGAAGTAGTGGCAATTTGAGTTGATGGGTTTCCATTTCCGCAGCCTTCATCATCTATTTTGTATTTGTCCCAATAGCCTTTTGCATTGTGACTTAATTTCATACAGATCTAGCAGTGCTCCTTCGTGCTCTCATTTGTAGTATATCTTTCTCTCCAACCTCTGCTTCTTCCACCTATGTAACCAGAATTTCTGCCACCATGGTTAGACCTTCCACCTCTGAAGTTTGAATAACCCTGGCTCTGAGCCACATTGGCTAAGGTGCCACTCAGATTCACAGACATCATACCATTCTTCAAGGCACTAAGTTGTTCTAGCCTACTCTCAAAGGTCATGAGCACATATTGTAACTCAGTCCAAGAGATATCTTCTTTGCTATTCACATGAACAACTATTGGAATAGATTCTTCATCTAGTCTAGTTAAAGTTTGTGTAACAACATTAGTGTATCCGATCTCTTACCCCAACAATTTCACGATTGTCAGTCAACTATTTGAGAGTGTTCAAGTATTCATCAATAGACATTGATACTTTTCTGGTTTTCTGGAGCTCTGATGTGAGGAAGTTGACTCTAGAACTTTTTTCATAACACCAAAGATTTCTTGACTGGCTGACCAGAAACTAGTTGAGCTTGAAGCTCCCATTACCTTTAAGACTATTTTTGGGTTCATTGTGGAGTAGAGCCAACCCAACAGTAGTTGGTCTATAGAGATCCACTTTCTGTATTCTAGATTTGGGCTCATCTTAGTAGTTGTTCTAGCGTCTCCAATGACTTGTGTCCTATGAAATTCTGATGGGCACTTTGTTACACCAGTGAGAAGCCCTTCAAGATTATGCCCTTTGATGATGGGTATAATTATGTGCTTCTAGAGGAAATTGTTCTCCAATTTTACAGTTGGGGTTTGCGATAGTGTAACTCCAAAGGAGGAGTTTTGGTTGTCGGCCAATAGTGACGGCACTACTGTGTTGTCAAAGTTTTGCTCGGTGGAAGATATTGCAGGAGTGGGGTTTATCATTTCCATAATAGGGCGGAATACCAAGTCTAATTTCAAGAGAAATTTCACCAGCTCACTAAATTCTGTGAGCATCATTCAATTTTTGTACTGTGAATTTTGTGTACAAGGACATCCTTTCCACTATTTGTATAATTGTGAATTCAAAAGGGGGATAAAAAAAGAAAGTATCCCTGAAACAATGCTTTGGCCTTTTATGATGAAATACCAACACAAATGAAGATCATGGACTAGGTATATAAATTGATATCTAATGACATAAAAGGACTGAAGTTGCTATAATATAAAACTTGTTTCTTCAATGATGTATTGAAGACTAAATATCCAACATAAGGAACTTTAAATGTAGGTTTTTACAACGTGCCAACCATGCCAAAGTGTCTTTGATAGCCTTCACATTAAAGCTCCAATTTTTTATGTTGTCCTGAAAGTCATAAGACTTCATTTGATTGTCTGACTTGAATTCAACTACATAAACTTCAACCAGTTCATCATATCTAATAAAGAATCGACTGAACCATCAAATTTGTAGGAGACTTATCA
This sequence comes from Nyctanthes arbor-tristis, assembly GCA_963692815.1. Lineage (NCBI taxonomy): Eukaryota > Viridiplantae > Streptophyta > Magnoliopsida > Lamiales > Oleaceae > Nyctanthes > Nyctanthes arbor-tristis. The sequence goes on from CAVNYN010269806.1 coordinate 9,287, forward strand.
ATGATTTTAGTTGAAATGCTAATCACATCGTCATTTTGACTAGCTGAAATCTCATTCTCCAGTCATCTAGATTTTCCTTTGTTAATGGTTCATTAATTTTTTCTATCTTTTCCATTGTAGCATGGGCTAAATCAATTACTCTATGACTTTCTTAAGCCCACTTCTTTACCTCACTTTCAACAAACCTGAGGTACTCAAACATTAGATCTAAGAATTTGTTTAGTTTCTTCCAGTGGTTCTTCCCATTGATCTGTGTAGTTGAATTGTTGATAAACTAAATCTACCTTACAAGTCGGACATGTCTATTCCGCTTCAGCGGGCATTGCTAATGATATTGGTGTGTGGTACTCATCGACTCTAGCAAGTTCTAAATATTCACACATTTTAGCCCTTTGCTCATTGAGGAATTTAGCTAGAGGGTTGTCTTCCTCCTCGATGTCTCCATATCTTTGATATCATGCCATCGTGTTGATCTTCTAATTCTTTTTTCCCTTGATAGCAATAAGACCAAAAAAAAAAAAGAAGTGGATGAACTAGGAAATTATAAGAAAAAATAAAAAACAAAAATAAAACTAAAATCAACTAAAACAAAAACAAGTAGAAAATTCAGTCTCTATCACCGGTGGCAAAAACTTGTTGATTATCCCGCAAGTGGACATATTGTTAACAAGTAATATAGAAGATGAGTTAAGTGTCCTACCCACAAAGACTACACCTACTAAATTCACTCTAGTTGATCCCCACTTTAGTTAAAGAAAACACAATTAATTTTTTCAGAAATAATTTTTAATAAAAGAAAAGTTATCTAAGAAAACAAATAGCTAAAATTATTTGTAAATTAAAAAAAATCAAATCAATATGGGACTAGGATTATGAATCCACCATTGTTGACCCACTTAAAACCATTCGTTACTCTTTTGCAAGCAATCCTTATTATATGTTGACATCTGACGTTCCTTATATATTAATTTGCTCTCTCAATACAAATTAGACCTATTTTTACCTATGATCCAACTTTATCTCTATGATGGATGCGAATAGGCAAAAACACAATTAAAAAACTAGAACATAACAAAAGGTTGCACTACACGGACTGACCGACTAATGGCCCGGACTGAGCTTTAGCTCGGTGCGTCTGAATTTTCGATCCAGTTCAAAACCTAAACTCAGACTTTTTTTTTCCAATTTCTTTAGTCAGCCCAATACCCAAAATAAATCTAAGTTTTCTTGGCTCAAAACAAATGCAAAAAACGGGAAGCAATTTGTAGACATATCTAGTTAGCCAAATACCAAAAATAAATTCAAGTTTACTTATGATGTATTTAGTAGAATGAAGACTCTTTTATCTTTTGTGCTATAATATCTATTTGTTTTTGTTTTCCATTAATGGATAAAAGGTAGTTAAAGTTACTATATATGCTTGTGATTTGTGGATTTAGGAGAATATTATTATATTTCAGATTTGATTTAAGCTAATCTACAAAGGACACTATATCAATTTTTTTTTTTGATTTTTATGTATTCTAACATTTGTAGTGTAATTTCATTTCCAAAAATTTATACTATAAAAAAAAAATAAATTTTAAGGGCGTTGTCCCGAAGCCCCCTTCCAACCCAAGTTCGCCCCTTCCAACCTCTCGTTATTTTTTCTTTTAATCCAACTCGGTCCTATCCAAAATCCTAGGTCTGTCCCTATTGCACTATGTAAATCTCTATTTCATGTTGGACTTAATGTTATTTGAGCTAGAGCCATATCTATCTCTTAGTCGCAACATGAATCCCTAAATTACCCAAGAATTGATCAAATAATAGGATATCAATGAAAACAATAACAAATAATCAATAATAAAAAGAATATTGCCTAGTTTAAAATTTGATGATTCAAAATTAATCAAAAGTCTCTTTCAATGGTCAAATGATTCTATATATACACGTAGACTTAATTGTCTATAATTAAATTGTGAACACATAAACATACATTTAATCATAAAGATCACCATGTAACGATTTTCACAAGACATATTGACATAGAGAAATCAATATAGGATACTATGTTGTTTATTACCATGCGCTACTTTATATCGAATCTCCCAGAAGCAATACAAATGACTAAACGAATTAATGTTGATCAAGCATTAAAAGAGACATATAAGTGAATAAACAATTAGTTCAATAACAAATAATAAAAATGAGCAATTTATTCAAAACTAATTATTGCTTAATGATGGTTTCATCACAATCCTAAGCACATTAGTCTAGCCGAAAATGATTATAAAAATTGGAATTCAAAACTCAAAAGAGACGAATTCGCGATATACTCCCATAGTTTCTTTTCATTCGGACCCACACATTTCTTGATTTCCATCTTGGACACCCAACAGTTGTTTTTCAAAGCCCCTTCCTCCCCTCTTCTCTCCTTCACGCTTCTACCACACAATGTGTCAAGTTGGGCCTAATATTGTTGTTGTTATTTTTTCCCAACCATCAATTGCACAATAAGCCTCTGACTTTGTTTCTTTTTCAACTCTGATCCGTAATTTTCAAAAACCAGTAAAATGGAATTTTTTCTTTCTTTTTTCTTCATTTGCTCCAAAATCAGGTTCAGTCCTAAAATAAATAAAAACATTAAAAATTAAGTAGAAATTTGACAAAAAGAAATGGCCAAATTATAGTTTTAATGGCCAAAGATAAGCTCAAATTTGCACTTATCACATCAAATAGTAACCTAAACCCATAAAGTTAATTTAGCAGACATGCATAGATTTATCAAACAACCTAACACAACCACAAAAGATACCAAGTCCTCCATCAAGAAAATGCCAAAAACAAAGGACAACATTGTAAGCACGAAAAAGATAATAACAAAATTAAATGTTGCAACCAACACTACCAACTCTGTAAATTATCAAAAACCAGGCCAATGTAATATAGAACACAAATAAAAAAAATACCATTGAGATCTATAATATGATAGAATAAAAATACTAATGTTACCTATTCAGAAATTAAATCAAGTTGAAACACAATTAACTATAAATAGAAAAAGAAGCCCACAAACCTGAATTGACTTGTATACATACGACTATAAATTGAATTTTACAATTTACTATAAATTGCACTGTGTGGGAAAAAATTATTAGAAGGCGATTAAAAACAAATTAATCTACAACAACATAGCAATAATTCAAGGAACAACTTATATTTTGAATTCTAACGCAGTCAAATACTAAAACAATAGTAGAAGTGTTTAATAAATGTCTTGATAGTTTTACAAGATCGGAACAAACAGGTAAAAAAGACAAATATTAGCTCAAAATAAAATAGAAAAAATATATATAAATATCATAGATAGATTCAAATGCCTAAAATCCTTCATTAGTGACTCGCAAAGCCACTGGTTCTCACCAAGTTACCCAAAAAGCATATGTTATGCATTGAAAACTGACATCCTATACTAAAGTTATACACACTTATTCAAACACAGTCTATCCAAAAATCCCAACAAAAGATTGAGAATAATATTAAATAATTAATTTTAGCATAAAAATCCCAACAAAAAAATATAGGTTATAGATAAATAAAAAATCTGACAAATCAAATAATTCCCAAAGATTTTGAAAAAGAAAATGGGTGGGAAAATGTTTTTGGAAACTTCATTTGTATTATATATATCCTAGCAATTAAAAAGAGCTAGTGGTGAGACCAATCATTGTTTCATCACTATTTTGTCTTTTTGGGCATTCTCTCGCTGTTTTTCCCCCATCTCGTTGGTGTGGGCTTCTCTGACAGACAATAGGCAGCTTTCCTTCTCCTTCTGAGCTCAATGTTTACTCATTGTGAACCACAAAAATTTCGATTACTTCCCCCTCCTACTCTCAATTTCTTTGTTCTCCATAGATTAGACAATTGCATGCTCGTCTGTTCCTCTCTTCTTGTTCTTTATCGGTAGGGTGAAATTTATTGGCTAGAAATTGATAGGTTTTCAATTAGGGGACAAATTATTGGCAAAAAAATGTAACGCCCAATATATTTAAAACTAAAACTGTACCAAAGTCTAATTTTCCCGCAACAATTAAAATTTATTTTAACAAAAGAATGTGCTAAATTTTTTTTGAACAATATAGCTCTAGAACTTGAAGTGTCAACTTATTTAAATCTAAGTAAATAAAAATAAATTATCGTCTTAACGTCAAATACTAAGAAAGTAAGCTTTTAAAATATAATCAAAAAATAATTCCAATTACTAAAATTTCATAAAATGAATTGGAAATTAAATAATGTTTTTCCCTACTCAATCTACACCAACTCCTCAACCTGAGATGTTTTAGAGAGGGGTAAGTATAACAAGTACACTCAGTGAGGTATGTAACAATCCACATCAAATCTAAACACGTATTCTCAATTATATAAAAATCATACTATAGCAAACAATTGGAAATTGTATTGTGGGACAGCCCCAAGGATCTAATTTCAGTTCTGGACCTATTTAAGGCCTCTGACAGTAAATTCATTGGCACAAATAATTAACCTTGCACTTTGGCTTTCGCAATCTCCTGATTTTGACCTAGGACCTATTTACGATCTCTGGCAACTATTGGTAGTCTAAACACAATTAAAATTGCATTTAAGAAAAAGACATGGAAAATATAATCATGTTGCATAGTAAAATGCCTACCTTGAAGTCTTGAAAATTCCTAGCAAAAGAAAATTTAATAAATATTTTAGAACATTTGAATCAATGTCTTGATGCATATTACGGACTTTAGGAGTTTAATTAAACTTCATGAAAATGTTGTGATAAGTGAATTAATCAATTAGTTACGTTTAATGGGTAAAAATTGTTATTGTCCAAAGTTATAAGGACTAAATTATGAATTCTAATATGTTATTCAGGCTTAATTGAGAAATTCTTAAAGAATGAGGGGAATTATTCCAGAAGTTGTTGGGCTAGGTAATAAGGTTCAAAAAGTTGTTTGACCAACTAATTTATTTAAGAAAATATAGGGACTATTTAATATAGCATTAGAACTTGGGGACCAGCTTAGTAAACATATGAATTGGTCTAATTTACATATCGAAGTCCCTGGTAGAATGAATTGCAGAATATTCACCAAATTAGAGAGAAAAAAAAACTTAAAACTGCTAAGTGAATTCATTGCCATATTTATACGAAAATGTTTACCACATCAAGGGCAACAAGGGTGTACAAACAAAATCATGAGCGTTGACACTTTGTGTTGGAAGTTCGGAATGAAAGTTGTTATTGTCCAGTGAACTACTGGGTTTCCGGTCAAGAAATTTATATTTTTGAGTTCTACGTGATGAGGCGAAGCCACTGGTGTATGATTTGTGACTTGAAAATAAGGTTTATGGAATGGCTCTCTCAAGCCATGCTCGGTTTACCCATGGTTTACAATATATTTACACACATATATATATATATATATCGGAGCGGTTCTGCTCACCAACTAATTTACCAAATAAATTTAAGTAACAATCATGTTTCTTAGATTAAATGAATACTAGTTACTCACCTGTGCGTTGCAAGGGAAGGATAATTCCAAATATTTCACATTTACAAAAAAGTTCACTACATAAAATATAAATTAACAAATGGTAATAATAAAGCTAAGATACAAAAATAATGTGTATGGCCTACATATTTTAGAAGGTTGGAGCACTTCAAATCTAACTCATCTAAAAAATTTTGAGTGCAAAAAGAGCAAATAATGTAATATTTTTCTTTAACCAATTCACATTCAGTAATAATAGAGAAAAGTATGCACATTTCATTCCTTCAAATCCTTGCATCAATGAGATAACATTAGTCACTCCAATTAAAAAGTACTAAATTGTATCTGTATAAGTGCATTGTATGTGGCCCTAGTTCCTCTAGTGCCAAATACCCCATCACATTTCTGCAATACTTCAAAAATAGCGTGTTAAGCAAAAGCTACTTGCATTCATGTACTATGAACATGAGGCTAAGATTATTTCTGCTGCTCATTGCTAATGTAGATGAATTTGAGAGTCAGTCGGCCACTCAAGTTGAGCGAGGCACTACTATGGTCCATGTCACTTTTGTTATAAAAGCTTAATAGATACAAACACTTTAAGCTGTTAATAGCATGAGGCACTATACGGATAGATATAATTATCACAGAAGATGATACAAACACTGATTTTCTTAACAGTGAATCTTCATTGCAATGTAATTATTGCAAAATACAATTAATTATCTTCGTTGTATTCCACGATTCTCCTTCTAGTTAGAACATCCAGCAGTGTTGTCATGATTCCTCGTCTAAACATCTAGTAATGGCTAGAAGCAACTGCAAGCTGCATCCAGTTATGCCTCATTCCATCTCCTATTGAAGTATGATATACATTAATCTTATTTAGGAATTAAACAATTGAGAAATGATTATGAAAAAGAGTTTTACAAGAGGCATATTCTCATTTTAATTGACATAATCAAAGGACATGAATAAAGGCCTAAAGGACAGTATCATTCTTATTTTGATCTACATGCCTACTGTAGCTTCTGCTAATAAGTGATTAATAAGCTATGACCTTGCACCTTTAGAATACTCTTACACCTTTAGAAAACAGGAATGCCCAAGTTGATGACAAAACCCATGCACCTTTAGAATCACTTAACAATTTCTAAGCATTAGTAAATCATATAAGATTTTTAAAGAATGACGTGAAGACCTTCACACCTTTTAAATATAGAAGAATCATCTGAAACAATTAAAACTGTCATTTTACCTTTAATGCGCATTTGTATCTTGCATCAGCTACTGTGCAATTCAAGTCAAGATATTATTGACCATGCCATCGATTCTTGACCTTTTGGAAGATTGAGTATTGCTTTTTTAATGAAGTAAACCTGATGTCTACAATGGTTGTCAAGCGACATCATATTCTGCAAAGGTATACCGTACTTCATAAGTACGCCTTTGTCATCTAAAAAGATAAATGAAAATGCTAAAATACATATTGTGACTTCAAGATCATTTAGATACCTGCATTTTCGGCCTTATATTGATTTGATCTCTCTAACTTCCCAATCTCACCTTCAATTGAAACTTCATGTTGCAATCTATCAAAAAAATGATTTAGTTTACTAACATGTGGTAAATACATATCAAAATTTCAATTTCATCAAACTTGTAAATTTAAGACATCAAACTCAAAGAATGATGGGTATTGGGAGGCATAGAAAATAAGCTAGGATTGTCTTGGCAATACTAAAGATGATTTTTTTCACATTCATTAAAATCTTACACTATTCAAGACTTGACTAGTTGCAAAAAAAAAAAATAAATCCAACCTTTAGTTGCGTTACATGCAAGTGTATTCTATAAATAAATATTAATTTTCTAGAAACATTAATTTTCTAGAAACATCGGACCATGTTTATCCATTATGGCATGTGAATATACAAATTTACAGTGATTAAATCTTAATAAAATTATTTAAAAAATCACTTAGATTTCAAAAGAACCAGTAATTTAAGAGTCAGGGTTCAGAAATTGTAACAAACACATCCCATGAAGAGGTTAGCAACACAAGGAAATGAAGCCATGTGCCTAATCTTTAATCAATGGAATTCTTTTATGGAACTGTATAAAATCATACCCACGTTTCATTTCCGTCAGATTTTACTACAGAATCAACATCTAACAATCCCTGGCCTAGGTATATTGATTCTTTAACTAATGATTCTAAGTTTGATGTGAATATTATATTTCTTTTGTAAATTTATTGTGCACTTAAATACTATCAGTATGATTAATACAACATTCTGTGTAGCGACCAAAAACTTTTGATACAAATTTTAAACGCATTATTGTAAAGTCGCAATAGTCTTCCGGTTAACTAATACAAATTTTATACTCGCGCTTATCTAGTCTAAGTACTAAATATAAAGTCGAATTTACTTCAAATTGAATCCAAATTTTTATCATTATTTTAGATCGGAAGAGCCCAATATATATAATTTCTTTTGGGTTCAAACTAGTATATTTTAATATCCCAATTTACTCTAAAAGTCGCTTTGAAAAATCTCGCCCCTTTGTGGATGCGACCTTGGACCTCTTTTTCCCAGCTAGGCTCGGTCGAAATTCCACGTTTTGGGCGCAACCAAGATTCTTCCATTTTCCTTTAATTTTTCATCTTGCCGCTCATTTGGTCTTTGTTTTCTGGATTCTGCAGAAAGTCAAGCAAAATTCTATCTAAGTTGAAAGTTCTACTTCAAAAATTTCATCCAAGTCCCTAAAGTTTAAGTATTATTTTAGTTGGTCCAAATGACTTTAAAGTCTAATGTTTTGTCCAAAACTTCTTTATCTATTACAAGCCAATCTAATTCTTCTCTTATTTTCCCACTTTGCCTTATTATTACAAAGTTTCATTATTTTAGTCCCTAAATTTATTTTTTTATGAAATTATTATTTTTTTACTATACTAAGATAATCTAATTTCTTTTGAGACAACTTCAAGACTTTTGCTAGAACTTGAAAAGCTTCTGTAAGTTAGGTTCCTTCTTTATAAAAGTTATTTATTTAAAATTGCGCATTTCTTGTTAACTTCTGTGGCAATTATGTGCATTAAATTGTAATTATTAGAGTTATGCGTTGTGCATGATATTAACCATGTTATACTAAGAAAGAGAATATTTTTCTTAAGCATGATAACTTGCATCTTTAATGTATGATTTTATCTGAGATTTGAGATACTGTATTTGAGAAATTAATTACATTTTTATGTGTGTTATTGCTATTTAAGTTGACTATTTTATGCGCTGAACCTACTGAGCATTTGAAATACTCACTCATTTCATAAGTTGATAAATTTTCAGATTTTGAAGCCGGAAGCGCGTATGGTGGTGCATATTGAATAGAGATTTATTAAATTCAGTTTAATTTGATATTTTTATCATCAAAACTTCATATTATTTGAGTTGGGATTGTATGTAGATCAAATTTTATTGTTTATCCAAATAAGAATTTCTACAATTTACCGTTAATTTCTAGCAGTCAAATTATTTGAAAAATTGTTAGAAAATGCTCAACTAATGTTCTGGGTATTTAGAATTTGGGACGTTACATTCTGTAACCAATCTAATAGCACCTCATTTGTAGTACCAGTGTAATAAAGCAGCCACATTTGTTCACTTAAAAAGTTTCATTATAGTAGTAATCAATACAAATAAAAAAAAACAAAGGTGAGTGGTTTTATATTTTAGAGATATATGTAAAGTGTTTTTTTATTTCTATAAGGGCGAGAGACTCAAGGAAGGTAGAAAGAAGGCAACAAAAGACTCAATTAAAATCTCTAAAAATAATCAGACTTCGCAAGCAAGGCAAATAGAAAACCGATCCTTATCATTCTGAAATAGTACACACTAAATTTGTAAAATTAATATGAGTGTATTTACATAGACACATGTATACAAACAATATACATATAAAGAGAAATAGAGAAAGAAGAGGAGACATGTTTCCACTAAAAACAAAAAGGAGAAAAGAAACTTGTTTCCAAGGTCGGTGTACAGTCTTCCATTTCCAATGTTTTAAGTTTGGCAACTGTACTTAGGAGAGATACATCATGATTAATGAAGTTAATTTATATACTTTATATCACACCTTTAGAGAATGACAAAAAGGTAAAAATGAAGAAAGAAAACTAACATTCTTCAATTGAAATGGCCGCTTAGAATGAAGTGCTCAATCATAAAACTGCACTTAGCAAATGTCCACCAACAACGCCTTTAGTGCAACTCAGATGATTGAGATACATAAAGAAGCTGCTTAGAGCTAGAATTTGGACTAAAGTTGTTCTGCATCCTTAGATGGAAAATTTCTTTCATTACAATTGGTCATTGATTCAAAAAAATTCATTGATTCCAAGAAAAAAAAACTTAAAAGTTTTCGATTTCATATTTAGCAAACCCATATATCTAGGTCTTTAAAAATCTCATGAAGATTAAAAAGGGAGGGTATGTAGTACTTGAGATTAGGGTTCCTCAAATAGCAATTTTTGATTGTTAAGTTAAAAAATGGTGGTGACTTGAAGTCCTCAAGATCTTCAACTGATGCAGTGAGAATTGAAAAAATAGAATGAAACGTGATAGAAAAGGAACTGCAGCCTTGAATGCAGTGAGAATTTAAAAAATGTAATAAAACGTGATAGAAGAGGAACTGCAGCCTTGCTTTTGAATTCAATTAAAAATATAATCAATCAATCTAGACTTTGATTTTTCCATTTTTTGTGAAGCCATAAACCCATAAATCGAATAGAAGAGTGAAATTGGGGATTCAAAATTTTGCGGTCAATTAGGATAGGGGGATTCGACCAAGAGTTGACCATGAATGACGTGATTTCTCTTCTTCTTCAAAAAGGAATGATGCATGAATTATTGTTGAAAAGATTAGGAAGGAACCGATTTAACAAAATGGGAAATATTAATTTAAAAAAATTTTTAGGAAAAAAAATAGAAGGAGAAGCAGTATGGCGAAGTATACCATTTTTTGGCGGGAATTTGAGGGTTGACTTGTATAGAGTGACTAAATTTGTTTAATATAATAGTGATGATAGTGTTGGCAATTGATATTTATTTTCATAATATTAATGAAATTCCTTTTCCACTTCCATACAAATACGCCAATTTTCCTTTTTAATTATTTCAATTCTCTATCTTAATGAAATTCCCACAACCTAGTATCAAAATCAATTTCCTTACTTATGTATTGTCTTCCCCAAGCCCCTAAAGTTTCTCACCAATATTTATCAATTGTCTGCAAATAAATTCTTCTGAGACAAAAAGTAAAACTAAAGAAAAATTTTCACGTGGCATAATGCATAAAGTCCATGATATAACCTTGAATTTTTTTTGTTTTGGATGAAAATATGGATAATATCATGTTTGTTATAAATTGCATTTGTATTTATTATAAAATAAATTGGTAAAAAGCAATGTCAACAATTATATAATTTGTGTGATATGTACGTTATTCTTGTCTTATTTAATTTCTAGTTCATCAAGAGAGTGACAATAATGTCATTTTTTCTACGAATACAAAACCAAAGTATACAATTGTTGTTTGAATGCACATTAAGATTATTGTTAATGTCATGACTGTATGATAATCTATCCAAAAATTCTTGTAGCTGCGATTTTTCTACGACAAAAATGTCGACATTGGAAAATTCATGAGCTCCATCTTTGTGGCCAATAATAGATAAACTAGAGGACAAAAGAAAAATTGGGAAGCCAATTTTTATTGGAGAGGGGTAGGCTAGGATTGTGGAGAGTAGGATATTGATTGTAATATTAAAAAGGAAAATTGGAATGTTTGTATGGAAGGGGAAAAGTGAAATCAATTCATTTCATGAAAAAGAATATAGACCATTGGATTTTTTTAATCTAAGGAAAACGATTGTTTGTCAAATTTATTTGTTAAATTAATTGGTAACCGGAACCGCCCCATATATACATATATATATATATATGTATGTATATTGATGAAGAATTCAGAGTGCATGCATGTTTCATGTGTATACGTTATACATTCATCTTCAAGTATGAATTTCTGTTGTGAAATTATGTGAGGTAGAATATATTGGGCAATATAAGAAAATTAGCTAGAATAAGAGAAAAAAATAATAAGATGGAGAATAATAACCAAAATTTAGGTTGGAGAATTTTGGAGTTGCTAAAAGCTGAAGAACATGTAGGTGTAGAAGACAAATGTTTTTCTTTTGGTTGATGGCTGTTGCTTGCAAGATGAGTCGCAAGGAGGAAGTTGATTCTTATATATAGGCTAAACTATTCTTGGTAATTTAGGGTGTAGAGTTTTGGCTAGGCCAAGATGCTTACTGGACTCGATTAAAATACTTGACATATGAATATTGGTTTACATCATTGGATAAATTTTGGTTTTAATAGCCCATATGCAGAATTTATGACCAACGGGCTAAGATCATTGGACTTTAAATTTATTTAACTTAAATATATAAAGTTCTATTAATTATTATTGAGTTTTGAATTTCTTTCATATATAGTTTGAGTTGACTTTTGGACCCCAAAGGATTGATAAAGTTAAATAATTCTCTTGGATAAATGTTTTCAATGTTTAGCTAGACAAGTACGATGTAATATAACTTCTAAAAATTTGAGCAGCTATAGCAACATAATTCACTACTAAGATTTATTTATATAAAAATTCCCAGTCACTACAACCTTCCCTACTTAACTTATATTTCATCCTCAAAGTTAAATTTACTTGTTCCATAAATTCTGTATACTTGTCTATCATGTCATTTTTCTCTCCAATGTTGCCTCTTCTTCACTGTGTCTACTCCATTAGACTTTTACTAAGGGAATCTGTTTGTTCCTCAAATTGTGTACTTCTAGATCAACTATGGCTATTGGTGTCTTTTTGTAAGTCATATCTTCTTTGACATCTAGTGTGGTATAGTTGATAATATGACTTGGATCATAAACATATTTCCTCAACATAGAAACACGAAATATGTTATGCACTACTGACGTTTCTAGTAGTACGGCTAATTTGTTGGCTACTTCACCAACCCTTTCGAGTATTTTAAAAGGTCCAATAAATCTTGGCCTAAGCTTTCCCCTCTTTCTGAACCTTACAACATCCTTCATTGGTGCTACTTTCAAGAAAACCTTCTCACCAACCTCGAAATGTAAATTTTTTCTCCACTTAGCTTTCTCAATCGCCTTGACTGTTTCTTAGATCAACACTGGACCCAAAACTATCTTTTTTCTGACTTCTTCTCTATGCACGGGTGATCTATACTTTCTGCCATAGAGATCTTCATAGAGTGCCATACCAATGGTTGACTGGTTAGTTGTTATTGTATGTAAATTCGACCAATGGTAGGTGCTTTTCCACTACAAGAAATATGTACGAATTCTACAAAATTCTTGCATACAAAATGAGCTTTGTGTGCCACATTCCCTTTTCCACACAAAAAATATATTTTGTAGGAATTTATACTCTCTAAAAAATTATTTCCGCATATAAATGTTCTTTGTAGGCAAAAAGTATCATTTCCCCCACAAAATGACGTTTTGTAAGAATATGTTCTTTCCCTACGATATTAATTCCACATACAAATAAGATTTCTAGATGCAAGTATGATTTCCCCACAAAAAAAATTTCATGTCGATTTGTATTTCCCAGTATGACTTCCCCAAAAAACAAATTTCATGTTGATTTGTATTTCCGTTAAAAAATTATCTCCAAGTACAAAATGAGATTTTTTGGTACAATCATCTTTTTCCTCATGAAATTAACATTTTCTAAAGTTTATGTACTCTCCCCCGCAAAATAGCACTTTATGGCTTTCTTTCTCTAGAAAAATTATTAACCCTTAATGGCTAAGTCAGTACTCTTCATCAGTCCCAAATCCCTCCTCTCATGTTTTCCTTCTAGTAATTCTCCAGTATCAATTGAATCATGTTGCCTAAATTGAAATCTAGTTCTTAATTCTCCTGCTTCTTTAGTTGTATGTCCACAAAATTCTCCCATAGAAACAAGGAGCTAGTAGCCCAGAGAATTCCATCAATTGAAGTGTTTGGGATCTCTGTTTTTGTGAAAGAAGACACAACGAGCATGACCAGGTACTTGGAAAAGAATACTTTGAATTAGTTCTTTTCTATTAGATTTAACATGCTATAAAACTTATTAAATAATTTCCATTAGAAAAAATACCTACTAAATGATGATAGATGTAATCAGCAGTTGGGCTTTTAGGAGATTAGTAAGAATTTCATGGATTTTTAGTTTTTTATTTATTTTGTGTAAGGTTTAATGGATAATGGATTATATCTATTGAATTGGATTTTTGATGATAATGAACTTCTATTTGGGTATAGACAGGAAGATTTAGTATTCCCTTGTTAAGAGAGTATAATTATTTGAGATGAAGGTTAGTTATATATGAATGAGTCTCTTACATTTTGTCTTCATTAAGGATTGCAAAATGGTAGCTAGTACTAATTTGTTGATAAATACGCTTGCAAGAAATCACAAATTACATAGTAAGTTTCAATATAATTTGACAAAAACAAAGGACAACAACAAGACCAAGAAGACCTAGAAAAATAATGAAAAGTATAATATAAGTTCTTCTTCTTTCCCGGCGGATTGAAGGTGGAATCAAGTCTATGATCAAGGTTCAAATTTTGTAGTGTCAATAGTCACCAATCCAATACTTCTTCTGACCAAGAGCAACCCATAACAAACCCTAATAGCAACTCTTATGGCAACAGCAACACGATCAACAACGGACACTATTTTCTCAGGTAAATAGCAAAACCGTGAGGTCTCAAGTGTCACATAGAATGAAAACAAAAACCCATATTTAATAGTAAAAAATATTCAAGAAAGAAAAAAAAAGAAGGAATCAATTAAAAAATCCTTTCAACATTAAGCCAAATTTCAATTGTCCATGCATGGAATGAAATGCCATTTTGTTAGGTTACCAATGATAATTAACATGCTAAGTTTGGGCAAGTAGAGCAATAAAATGTAAGTTGCTACAACTGGTCACAAAACGCGTGTCTGACATCGATTTGGTTAGCACTTTTGGCACTATAACTTTTCCAATCAATGGCTTTTGCCCATGGAACAATCAGATTAGACCAAATCCCATAAGTTCATCATTGCCCTAGGTCTATTAGGTAGAAAACACCTAACAAACCTCCACCTGATACCTAATAAACTTGCAAACAAAACACCAACTTTAAATTTACAAAAATAAAATGTATACGATAAAATGGAATTAGCACCGTTTCCAATTTTTTGTCAACCTGGTTAAAAAAACCTGCCACAAAAATCTAAACCCAAACACAATCACCAAGATTGTCAAGCGACCAATGCTTTAAAAATACAAAATAGAAAAATCAAGAGTTATCCACATCTCATTACTCACCGATCGCTCAACGAAAAGACAAATGTGCTAAAGATTATGTGATAAATATTTCATATCTCTCATCTCACTCAAAGAAGAACATAAAGCCTCCACCCAATGAGATAACCAGAGCTAATACTAAAGCTCCCTACCCGGCTCTGTTTAACAGATAAGAAAAACATATCACCTCCATCAACCTTTAGACATCAATGCAACATGATTAACAAAAATGCATTTATCCAAACAAATGCAACATAATCATACATACATTAAAACAAAAAATTTAAAAGCACAAAAATTGGAAAGTAAAAATAGCTAATGCACAAGATCATAATATGTTTCACTCAAATCATCACTCGACGAGGCAACAATAACATTAGCTTCAATTTTTACTTTTTCCTTACCCTTCACCTTTAAATCCAGACACTCCATTCTAAAGTGTCCCTTTTTGCCATTTTTTCTATCATCTTTGTCAGAATCATAATTATTCTGGCACTTCCATTTTTCACCCTTTATCATATGCACCTCGCCATTTATTCCTCCATTCTTTTGCAGTTTCATTTCTCTTTCTTTACTTTTCAAGGAGCCAATCACAATATCAGAAGAAAGAGCTTCCTACTGTATTTAATAGCATTCTTGACATCTGTATATACATCAGGAATAACATTCAACAAAATGATAGCAACTCATCAGATACTGTTTCACCACAATTCATAATATTTTGAACTAGTTTATTGAAGATATCAAGGTTATCATCCAGATCTTTTGACGGATCAATTCTGAAACTAAAAAAGTTTTCCAGGAGAATAATCTTGTTTGAGATAGATTTTTCAAGATATATATTTTTTTAAATTCTTTCCAAAATTTTTAGCCATTTTGTGTTTTTCAACCTTTCGCAAAACAGAATCAGATAAATTTAAAATGATAGAAGACTAGGCAATTTTATCAATTTCTTTTATTTTGTCTGCACTAACATCAGCGGTAAAAGAATTATCAATAGCTTTTGAAACTCTTTGTTGCACTAAAATCCTTTCATTTTCTGTTGCCATATTGGAAAATCATTTTTACCATCAAATGATGCAAGTGAAAAATGAGTCGACATTTCAAAAAGCACAAGAAGCAATTAATCTCCAACACAAACAATCACTTAAACACGCAATATAAAACAATAAAAAAAGGACTCGCTAAAAACCCTTAACTCCTAGGATTCCATGAGAATCGTGTTCTTATTTCAAGTAAAGGTTCAAAGCAAGTCAAAAAACCAACGGTAAAATTAATTCAAAATAGCAACACCATACAAATATACTATAAGCAACAAAAAATCACAGCAATAACTTCTAATTGCAATTTCAAAGGCACAGTCAATGTGCAAATATCAAATCAACCCTATAAAGTCTACCACAAACAATGACTATAGAGCCACAATAATCCACAATCCTAATGACCATCCCACATTATGTCCAACTAAATTGTGGTATTTAAACAAGGAAAGATATACCACAAATCTATTTTAATTACGAATTATCGTAAGGACCTCTAAAATTGAAGATTTTGGTATGTGCAGAATCCTTAGGCCAAGGCGAGTCTAATGGCACCAGCCACACTACCAACGGAGCACCAACAAGCTAAAAACGTCGTCTACAGTCCCCGGTGCTTTTGCCACATGCACTGCCACCAGCCCAACACTTGGGTCACGCGCCTTCCCATTGGAAAGCCTACGTTGTGCTCTTCCTTTTGATGTACTTAGATTGTTGAGACTCCCACAAGAAGTGGGTCAAAAAAATCAGTTGCAGGTTGGGTTTTTCAAGAATTTGATTGTCTTTTTTGTTTTTTCAGCCAATATCACATCGATTTCTTGCTGTTGGATCAAGCTCAAGGCTTTGATACCAATTGTTAATAAATAACCCTTGCAACAAATCACATATTACGCAATAAGTTTCAATAATTTGACCAAAAACAAAGAACAACAAAACACCAAAAAAGCCAAATCCTCTCTAGCTTGGGCGATTTTTAGAGAAAAATTGCCCATGGATGCCCCTCCTTCATCGGCCAATCTGGCCACCCAAACTATAAAGAAATCCCACTGATCACTCACCCTTGATGAGGCAGCAACTTCCCCTACTAGCTTGGCCCCAACCGCCGGGGAAAATCTGGCCAAAGCCCCCAACCTCGTTGCCCATCCCCTAGCCAAAATTACCCTTTTCTGCCCCTTTCACCACCATACACCACTACCAATACAGCCTCCTTCCAGCCACCTCCCATCGCCTAGCAACAATTTGGAAGAAGCTCCAACGAATTTCTTGGATTAACATCTAATTTTGAGCCTCCAAATCCAAAAATCACACGCTCTTCATCCCGGCATGAATTGAGCCAATTTTTAGATGTTGTAGCTTCTACACACCCTGGAGAACATGGTCCTATGGTTGGATTGGATCGGAAACAAGCGAATCAAAAAACCTCAATTCCAAAGTCTCCCACTAGGGTTTCAACTGATTCGACGTATTTTGGGGCAGAATTGGGCCAAGCTCCAGAAGACAAAAATGTTCAAAAGGTCAAAAAGAGGGAAAGGGCTTAGTCTGGGACCTGAAATCCATCATCTGTATATTGCGTATGGCTTAAGCGCGTCTCCGTCCGTGTAGTTGCCCCCAGTAATGCCCCTACACACCAGAGGTCTATCTGGGTATGTTTCCTGGCCATACGTACACTTTTACAATTGCTTCTCACGCAGGTTCATCTGTTGATCAGTGCATTTTGAAGAAGTACATTTAGCAGATTTTTAGGGATGCTTCTATTCATTTAGCGCTGCTTGTAAATAAGGCAACTATGTTTACTATGGGGAGTATGTTTTTTCTATTAGGGCGAAGAAGCAAGATATTTTGACAGAGCCGTTTCAATACACACTGATTGGTAAGTTTCCTTTTGACAAGCTAAGTATCCTTACTGTGCATAGTAGCTCATTGCAATTTGGGTTTATTGGTAGCTATACTGTGGGTTTGATTGACACTATACATATTCTATTGAACTTTACTTGTGAGGACGATAATACACGTCTGCTTTTCAGGCATGAGTGATTTGTTACTAGATGTTGTATGCGTGTCTC
The DNA here is from genome assembly GCA_963692815.1 of Nyctanthes arbor-tristis. Taxonomy (NCBI): domain Eukaryota; kingdom Viridiplantae; phylum Streptophyta; class Magnoliopsida; order Lamiales; family Oleaceae; genus Nyctanthes; species Nyctanthes arbor-tristis. The sequence goes on from CAVNYN010269806.1 coordinate 27,336, forward strand.
AAAATGGACTTCTGATTTTCATTCTAATTGTGAGACTCTTGTTGTCTCTGTGTGGATTTCTTTTCCTTTATTACCTATTTATTTGAGGGCAAAGGAGTGTTTGTATGCTTTGGCTCAAGTTGTTAGAGCTCCATTGTGTATTGATGAGGCTACAACTAATTAGTATGTCCTAGTGAGACTTAGGTCTTAGTTGAGGTGAATTTGGAGCATAAGCTTCTTGAGTGGGTGTGGATTCACATAAGACCTATGCGAAGTTTTTGGCACTCTATTGTTTATGAGTAAGTGCCTTTGTTGTACACTTAGTGCAAACACTTGGGACATGCTAGGGGTTCTTCTAGGTTTGGACTTGCTATGCCCTCTCCTTCTCCGCCTCTTCCTCAGGCTCCACCTCTAACCTCCCCACTCCAGCCCCGTTGGCTGCCCCTTCTCGTGATAAGAGGAAGGAGGTTGTTTCTGCACCAACCAGATAGTGGGTTCTTGTTGGTGGAACTAAGAGACATGCATCTTCTGTTGTACAAGCCCCACTAGCTATTTCTGTCACTCTGCCTTCAGTGGCCCCCTTGCCTCTGCTTCACCAGTGAGTATTTCAACTTTGCCGTCTATTTCTATTTCTGCTGGTTAGTTTGAGACTTTTGTTTCTAGAGTTAGTACTAGTGTGTTACAGGTTGTGCCTTCTGCTGTTTCATCTTTTGTTCTAGTGGCCTCTAGTAGTATTGCTGATGCTTCCATACCAATGAGTCTTTCTACTTTGCCTCCAATTTTTGTCCTTCTACTTTGCCTTCTATTTCTATCGGTTTGGTTGAGTCTTGTGTTTTTGGGATTAGTGCTAGCGTGACCCCAGTTTTGTCCACTTTTGTTGCTTCTAGTGTTGTGCCAGTAGTTCCTCTTAGTGCTTCTTTACCTCATGGGATCACTTTGGATATGTTACAGAAACTCTTGGATTGGGACGCTCTTGGGATGAATATGGATATGTTATATGGAATCTTGGACCGTGACCCTTTGTGGGATTTGATGCTTGATACATTTAAAAAGCATGACTTGACGGTCGGTAAGAAGTTGAAGAAGGCTATACAAGAGATATTGCAGGCTATTGAGCATACCACTAGGTTCTCTGTCATGTCTCCTTTTTTTCTAGGAAGAAGGTTGCTTTTTTTGGTTCTGTTGGATCAGCGGCTTCAGTTAGTCAGCAGCCTAGCCCTAGAGATAGGGCACAGACCAGTGTTATCTCAGATATGGATGCTAGTTCTCTGTCAGTTGAATACTATTGCATCCTCGCCTCCTCTCAGTGGCCTACCTATTGTTTACATGTATGATACTTGGGAGGAGGATATGAATCCTCAGCTGGATTCTGAGTCAGAATACACGCAGGCATCGTTACAGCCAACAGCTCGTCATCCACCTGCGCCTACCCCTGTATTCCCCTTATTGTTGAGTGCATAGGAGAGGCCTTTTGCCCCACCCTGTGCCACACAGGTCTCTAGGCGTAGTTCCACTTAGGGTGTCATGGTACTTCACTGGACTTTACAGACTATGCATATGAGATCAACCATAGGTATTTCAATTCGAGTGAGAAGAAGGGAGGTGGTTATTCTCGATGATTAGCTCATTTTAGTTTCTTTTTCCTGTATTTCATTGACTCTCCATGTTGGAGTTCATTTTGTTCTGTTATTTTTGTTTCTTGCAATGGCTGAAGGTCATGTCCCCTCATTTTTTTGCCTTGTTTATTTATAATAAAATAAGCCATGCTAGTGGTCTTTACTTACTAAAAAAAAAAAACAAAGAGTAACAGCAAGACCAGGAAGTGCTAGAAAAATAATGAAAAGTATAATATAAGTTATTCTTCTTCTCTGGCGGATTGAAGGTGGAATCAAGTCTATGATCAGGGCTCAGATTTCTTAGTGTCAACGGTCACCAACTTTTTCTAACCAATAGCAACCCAAAACAACCCTAATAGCCACTACCATGGCAACACCAAATCAATCAACAATGGACACTGTTTTCTCAAGTAAATAGCAAAGGCAGTGAGATCTCGGGTGTCACACAGATTGAACACAAAAACCCATATTAATAGTGAAAAATAGTCAACAAAGAAAAAGAAAGGAATCAATTAAAAAATCCTTTCAACATTAAGCCAAATTTCAATCTTCCATGCAAGGAATGAAATGCCATTATGTTAGGTTACCAACAGTAGTTAACAGGGTAAAGTTGGGCAAAACTTGTAGAGCAACTAAATGTAAGTTGCTACAGTTCGTCACAAAACTCTTGGTTCAACATTGACTTAGGCGACACTTTTGACACTATAACTTTTCCAATCAATGGCTTTCACCTATGGAACAATCAAATTTAACCAAATCCCACAAGTTCATCATTGCCTCTGGCTTATTAGATAGCAAATAGCTAACATAATTGATGATGTAAAGACCAAAAACTTTTGAACTCTAAAATAGTGATTGGAAATCACAAAGGCAGCCATTACAGGTTTATAATAAATAGATACTATTTGCGATTTATTTATTATGGGTTCTTTCTGATTTTGAAATTAGTATCTATCATGTCGGTTTCTTAGATGTTCAATAGATTATCCATTTTTGTTTTAATTTTTATACGGATCCTTTGTTTTTCACTAGTAATGAGTTGTCTACTATTTGCATTTTCATATTTTGGTAGTTTTGTGGACCCTTTAGGTAACTCTATATATATGCACATACATACATATATATATATATATTAACATGGCCCATGATCAAAATTTACAACAACAATTAATGACTATAGAAAAGTTATATTGGGCTTTTCGATTTGGTCATTAGATTTTTTACCATACCAGTTGGGGCTTGATGATGGTATAATAAATTCGAAACTATATATATGTATTTTCCTTATATTCTATACAAATGGAGCACTAGTTGTGTTTCTACTCAACTATTGATCTTGTTAAAGTTCGGTGGTGAAAGCTTGAGGCATAAGTTTTGTTTTAATACATTTAATCCCATAGCATTCATATATAGTTCTGCTCCATTTTGTATCTAGCAAGTTATAAAAATTCAGCCACTAACAACGGAAAATGATGAATGAGAAGAAGAAAATGTGGGAAAAGAAATAGTAATGCAAGTTCAAAATATAGGAATATTTACATGAAGTAATGGCTGGTGTTTTAACCCTTGCTACTTAATTTGGATTTGGACTTTCATGGTTCATCTCTAGCTTCTTGCCTTGTCGAACCACCGCATGCCCTCTAAATGAAATTGACATCAGGTTTAGTATAGAATGACTTTAAAGGCATGCTAATAGGAACTTTTTAGTTAAATTATCATATTGACCAAATCAGCTGCTAAGGAACATTGATTACTTGAAATTAAGTTGTCTATACTTATATTCTTTAGGTAGAGAAAATTGGAATCAGGGGAATTACTTGTTCTGAATTCAGTGGACGGAAGGGAGAACCTTCAACAATAGTTTTTTCTCCACAAAAGCTATGTGAGTAGTCTTTACTAATTATTCTAATTCATGTATAAATTTTGTGACTTTCATTTCTCTGAAAATTCATTATTTGAACTTAAATATCATTTTTTGGTAGAAATCAACCCTTCGATTTGAGATCATTTATCGGATTCTCAGCACAAGTTCTTGGTGCTTAAAGAGGTGAATTTTATAATCTCTTTACGTTGTCCACAATTTATATTTTTGGAATTGTTTATTGCATATGGATTTTTTTTGTATCAGATTGAGGTCTTTGACCCTCTATCATGTATTGGAATTTTGGAATTGTTTACGCGAATAACATATTGTACTTTGTTTTTTTTTTAACTACCATTTTATCATAACTTGAAGGTTTATGCATGCTCATGTAGAATATATTAAGAAAGTAACTTTTTGAATAAAAAAATTTTGTGTTTTAAGTTTATTGAAGTGGTAGCATGCCATTTATTTCTAGAACAAAAACTGCTGTTACAAATAAGTGAAAAGGAGTTTGATATTTGGGACTAATAGGATCCATTTGTCTAGATTCTTAACTTACTTGACATTGTATAGCTATAATATAGATCTCTAGTGTTTGAAGTCAAAATGAGAGAAGTTTTATTATCAACATTTTGTTTATAATGCCTTATTTTTACATTGTATTTTGGATAGAAGAACTAAGTTCTTCAATGCATAGATTAAGAATGAGAGATGGAGAAATTGGACACTTTTAAAAGATCTCCTCACCGCTGAATAGTTAGGGAAAAATGCCATAATAAAAGCTTGATAAGGTATCCAGTAATGAAGTCCAAGTTCGTTCTTATTTGTTGTCCTTGAAATGGTTAGGTTCAAACGAAACCAAAATCACCACCATTGAATTCAAATAAACATACAACTCCAAAATATTCAGCTAGGAATTTTACCCAACCGGAAATTTCATTAATTAATTAGAAGTATAGAAAACTGGGACTCAAGAACATGATAGCATGATAAAGAGAGAAGAAAAGAGGGAACAAGTCTGTAGAATAACTTTGTCATGACCAAAATTGATTATGCAGATTCTACCCGTATGCATTTATATAATAATTATCATTGAAAGTGTGTTTTGCAAATCAAATTAAAAAACTAAAAGGGAAAATGATAACAAATATGTCATAAACAATTACTTCGTGATTTATTATCTGTCACCATTTCTTTTTTCCTTTCTTTCATTAGTGCAATTGCATCATAACTTGATTATAATTTTTTTTATGGAGTATTTTTGTTAACTAGTGTAGGTACTACTTTGAGTTTTGTTAATAGCTTGAAAGATGGTATGGTAGCAAATGCTAATGAGTAATGATATCTTATTGAAAGGGATAAATGAATGGCAACTTCCTCAGGATATTCCTTTGGAAGAGAGTTTGGCTGGTAGATGATCTAGATGCTGGGCTTAATATTATGATGTCTTCTTGAGGTAGACATTGACTTCAGCGTCTTCGAGGTACAGGGCATACTACTTTGAAAGAGTGCCATATGAAGGAAGAAGTTAGAAGAAGAGTGTATTGATAGAAAGGCCATTCTCATGGCTCGAGTAGAGACGAATCCTTGGAGCAACTATATGGCAGGTTCCTTGGTTTGTTATTTTTAGGCAAAAAATAACCATTTTGTCAACGATTGGTTGCCATGGGCCATGTGAGGAATACCTTAGGAGCGACTTCATTGAAAGAGTTCTTTATATATATTGTTACACCTTTATTCTTCACTGTACATGAAACTAAATTTGATGTTTTGATGTTTTTTGACATGACTTCTTTAGTTAATATAATTTTAATCACTAAGACATGTTTAATTTTTTCCTTTATACATTGTTTTATATAATATGGGCTTGCCAACGAATAATTTTTCTCTACAAGAATTCATTTGAATGGAGAAGCAACTATTAGTCTACAAAATTATTTTTCCATACAAAATTATTTTCTCAGCAAAAAGTGCTTTTCTTGACGAATATATTTGTCAAGAAAGAATTTACCTATACATTTCATTTGTGTGCAAAGGATTTCTAGGCTTGTATCTTTCTATACAAAATCTTTAATTTTGTCAGCCAAACCCTTTTCTCACTGGATTCGCACCACAAGCTTGTTGAAAAAATAATTTGTTTCGGAGAAGTTTCCACTTACAAAAATAGACTTTTCCCCACAAAAATAATTTGTTGAGAAAGCCATATTTCCTTGTAATGTTCCCAATCTCTACTAAGGTCTAGCACACATGCCCTTGACATATCTTCTAAAATCTTGTTTGTACATTCTGACTGACTATCTGTTTGTTAATGATATGCTATACTAAACTTTAGTTTCATTCCCTTGGCTTCCTCTGTAACGCCCCGAGTTTTGAATACCCGGAACGTTAGTTGAAACTTTTCAAAACAACTTTTCAAACAATCTGGCCGCTTAAAACTAACGGTAAAGCACGGAAATTCTTATTTCAATAAATAATAAAATTTGTTCTTTACGAAGAAAAATTCCCTAATCAAATGAAGTAAAGTCTTGATAATAAAATCTTAAATAGTACTGAAATTAATAAAAGATGGTTCAATAATCAATATCCACCATCATACGCGCCTCCGGCTCCAGGATCGGAAAATTATCAAATTATGAAAGGGGTGAGTATTTCATAGAAATACTCAGTAGGTTCAGCGCATATAATAGTCAACTTAGACAGCAATATCACATATAAACATGCAATTAAGTTCTCAAAAAGGATAGAATCTCAGTTCTCAGATAAAGTCGTACATTCAAGATGCACGTTCTCATGCATTTAATATACAGGTTCTCATGCTAGCAAATATTCTCATTCCTCATAAATAATCTCATGTGCATCTCATACTTCTCATAATCACAGTTTAATGCACATAATACCATACAAGTTAACCAATAGTGCGCACATTTTAATAAATATCTTTTCTAAAAGAAAGAACCTACCTCAAATGAGCTTTTTCAAATTTGAGCAGAAGTCTTGAAATTGATTAATTACTCTCGCGCCTCGTCTACAAAATTTAATAGTTTAAGTTAGAAATTTTGAAATTAAATAAAAGTATGAATTTTAAATGTGAATTTATAAAAGTTTGGAGTAGAGTATAACTTTCCAAAACATTTGGTGCTAGAATAGAGTGTTTCAAAAACCGAGGGATTACAATGGATGAAACTAGAACTTTGGGGACTGAAATGGAGTATTTTGAAAATCAAGGGATTAAAATTGATTGGACCTAAAGATTTTTGACCAACTCAGATTCTTTTAAAACTGAAAGGAGTGAACTCGACTAAAATACAAGATTTGGGACAAACTTTCACGGTGCTAAGATATAATGACCAACTAAAGGCTTAAGTTTAGTTAGGGTCTGACATGAACATAGTGAATACTAGAGGACCTAAGGTTAAACTTGGATTGATTTAACCCCAGTCCCAACTCTCTGCCCCAATTTGACCGAGCAGAGACACGAGGGGGTGAGGGGCAGGGTGGTGGCCGTGGTGGTGGTGAGATCGGAAGAGCGTCGTGTAGGTGTTGGGTGCAAGGAAACTGAGAGTTCGACGGATGGTAGAGGTTCACGCAGTGAAGAGGGTTCGCGGCTGGGTTTCAAAGATTTGGGTTCTTGGAGTGGCTCGGGTATGGAACGTGATTTGGGGGTGGCTTGGGCAACAAGAGGGAGTCACGGCTCGGGTTCTATGGATTCGGCCAGAGGCACGCTGAGGCTCAAGAGGGGCTGTGGTACGAGGCCTCAGTTGACTGAGGCTCAAAGGTTTGAGAGGCGGTGAGCTTGACGGAGGGTGGAGGCTCGGTTGGCTCGTGTTTGTGGCCCTTGGGTCGAGACTCAATAGAGCCGAGGAGGTCACGACGAGGGGGTTCACCGAGGCTATGCTCGAGGGGAACAGGGACGATGGACGGGTTTGACATTGGCTACACTTTGGGTCAATTTGGAGGTTCTTGCGAAGAGGAAGGCAGTGTCGATTGTTTTCTTGGGGTGGAAGGGACGGGATTAGGTGTTTGGGATATGAAGGTCGGCAGGTTGGGGGCCAATGGCTGCGGCACTGCTTGGAGGAAAGTCAATAGTGGCTGCTGATTTTTTTTTGTGTGTGTTGTATGTACTTTGGATGGGATTTGCAGACTGTATTTTCTGCCGTGAATGTATGTGTATATTCTTGTGTATGTGTGTAGATGTATATGTAGTCACAAGAGGGAGATGAGTCCCTACGTAAGTGAAATTGAGAGTTTGGGAGGAAATCTGATAGGCTTTTCTTGTTACAACAGGGCACTAAGTTGGGGGATAAGGGAGTAGTCTAGTTGTGATTAGAGTTAAGGTAGAATCAGTTAGCCCAGGCCTAATGGAATTCAACGTACATTCAAAGTTAGGTAGGGTTAAATTTTCTTGTCGCTACATCCTGTAAGTTTCTCCGGAATTTAGATGTAAATCTGCTGTCTTTATCTAACACTATTGAAACTGGTACCCCATGCAACCTTACAATTTCTTATACATACAACTAAGCAAATTTTCCCAAGCTGGAAGTCATCTTAATAGGTAGAAAGTGGGCGGTTCACCGCAATTGCTTGATGACCTCTAGATGTTCGAGGAAGTCCGACTACAAAATCCATGGTTATGTATTTCCACTTCTACTCAGGGATTTCCAATGGATTCAATAGTCTTGACGAGTGTTGATGTTCAGCTTCGACTTGCTGACAAGTCATGCACTCTCAACGAATAAACCAATTGATCTCTTCATATTTCTCCGCCAATACACCTTCCACAAGTCGTGATACATTTTTACACCTCCTGGATGTGCTGAATATGGTGTGTAGTGAGCTTCATCTAAGATTTCTCTTTTCAAAGCCTCATCATTAGGTACAATAGACGTCCTTCATATAATAAGGTATCATCAGACAAGACTGGAAAACCATTGATATTTCCAGCTGATGCTCAGGTTTTCATTTTTCGTAGGAATTCTACATCCCTATTTTGAGCTTTTTTGATTTTGTCCCTAATAGAAGGTTCAATTACCAAGGTAGCCATAGCTGCTGCAACAGGATAGGGAGATATAACTTCAATTTTCATATTCCAAAAATCTCTAACTAGTTGCTCTTGACTGGTTAGAGTGGCCAGCTATCCTTAGACTATTCTTGCTAAGTGCATCTGCGATGATATTAGCCTTGCTAGAATAACTGTGGATAGTACAGTCACAATCTTGGACTAGTTCTAACCACCGTCTCTATCTCATGTTTAACTCCTTCCATGTGAAGAAGTATTTGATGCTCTTGTGGTCTGTATAAATTTCACACTTTCCACCATACAAATAATGTCTCCAAATCTTCAAAGCATGTATTACCACTGCCAGCTCCAAGTCATGCATAGGGTAATTTAGCTCATGAGGTTTCAATTGCCTTGATGTATAGGCAATTACTTGACATGTTGCATCAAAACGCAACTCAATCCTTGTTTTGAAGCACCATATATATCACAAATCCCTTTGTACCTTTTGGAACTCTCAAAAGCTTTACTTATCTGTCCAATGAAACTTTATACCCTTGTTAACTAAGTAATTGGCCGGCAGTCTTCGAAAAACCTTCAATAAATCTTCGATAATAACTTGCCAAACCCGAGAAACTATGAACCTTACTCGTATTTGATGGTATGTTCCAGTTGGTAATTGCTTCAACTTTAGCTGGATCATCCTCAATTCCCTGGGTGTAACAATATAACCAAGGAAAGCAATCTGATTAAGCAAAAATTCACACTTTTTGAATTTTGCACACATCTTCTCATTTTGAACAACATCTAGAATAGGGCTTAGGTGCTCTTCATGTTGTTCCTTGCTTCTTGAATAAACCAGAATATCATCTATGAAGGCTACCACAAACCGATCCAAGTATAGGTGAAATACCCTTTTCGTTAAGTCCATGAAAATAGCTGATGTGTTTGTCAACCCAAATGGTATCCCATGGCATCACTGTGAATTCATAATATCCATGTTGTGTTCTAAACACTATTCTTGATATATCACTGTCTTTAATTTTCAACTGATGATTGCCTGATCTAAAATCAATCTTGGAGAAAACACTTGCACATTTCAATTGATCAAACAAGTCCTCTATTCTTGGTGAAAGATACTTGTTCTTAATTGTGAGTTGATTCAGCTCCCTATAGCCAATTCACATCCTCATTGACCCATCTTTCTTTTCCACAAATAATACGTGAGCTCCCCAAGGTGATAGATACACTTGGTCAGATAAAATCTTTATCCAATAGTTCTCGTAGTTACACCTTCAACTCCTGCAACTCTTTTGGCATTGTTCTATCAGGTGCCTTGGATACTGGTGTTGCTCTTGGTACCAAGTTGAGTGTGAACTTCACTTGTCTATTTGGTAGAATGCTAGGGATATATTCGGGAAACACATCAATAAAGTCGCACACAGTTGGTACATCAGTCGCTGTTAACTCAATTGGCTGCGTATTCACAATGCTTACTAAGTACCCTTGTCTATTACCATTTCTCAACATTTTTTGTGCCTTCATTGCTGACGCAACGCGGGGTATAGTCTTATTCTTTACTCTGAAAAAGAAGAACTCATATTCTCTTGGTTGTCAAAAAAGTATCTCATTTTCATGGCACATGATAGTTGCATGATTATGATTAAGCCAGTTTATTTCCAATATTTTGTCAAAATATTTCATACCTATTAAATACTGATTAGGTTCTGGGATACTTTCATCAATTTCTAGCTTTACGCCAGGTTGATATCAAATTCAGCCTTTGACTCAACAAACAAGATTGGTACCACTTGAGCAACTTGCCCAAGTGGTACCATAGAATGCGCCAAGAACTTTACAAAGCTAAGTTCATGGGTTCGACTCCCTGGGGACACGATTTCCTCTGGGAAATTCATAAACCCTTGAGGGGCTGCAAGCTGGGCCCCAGAGAAGACAAAATCGTGGTGTTACATGTAAAAAATACAGGTCAACACGCCCTTAGATACCTGGGGACTACTAATAGTTTCACCTGAAGGTATACCAACATTTTAAGGAAACATCTACTTTATAAGATGAATTCCCAGTCTTCGAGTAAAAATTAGCAGACATGAATAAATTTGTTACACCAGAATCAAACAAACGATAGCAGGTATGCTGAAAACTGATAAAATACCTGCACATCTGGATCCTCTTTCACCTCTTACCGAGTTAGAGCAAAGACATGGGCTTTTACTTTCTTCTCTGGCAACTTTCTTTTAGACTGTGGGCATTCTCCAGCCATATGGCTTGGATTTTTACATCTAAAGCCAACTTTCTTTCCGAGTAGGCACTCTTCATCGTAATGCTTCCTAGTGTTCGAGCACAGAGGCTTACTATTAGGTGCATCAAATTTTTTCCTTCCCTTAGTCTTTTCCTTTGTACTCCCGTTCGTATTCTAATGCTTCTCTTTTCATTTGTTCTAATGGTCCCATTTTCTTTTTCCTGGTGTTTCTATGGGCTTCTAGGTAGACTGCTCTAGGTTCAAGTAGGAGGATATCTCTTGTGTTCGCTCTATCACTTCTGCATATGTGGTGAGTCTTAGTCCTACCATAAAGCTTCCAATTTCAGGGCGTAATATCCTTTCAAACATTCTAGCTATACTTGCACCCATATCCACAAGACGAGTTGCAAATTGAGACAGTTGCTCAAACTTCCTTTCATACTCTTATACCAATATGTTCCCCTACTCAACTAGAAGGAACTCTATTTCCTTCTTGTCATAGAAAGATTGTGGGAAGCACTTTTGAGTTATTACAAAACAATAGTAAGTGTGTTGAAAACTGATAAAATACCTATTACCACATCTAGATCCTCTTCAGCCTTCTGCTGAGTTAAAGCAAACCCATGGGCTTTTGCTTTCATCTCTAGTGCCTTTCCTTTACACTATGGGCATTCTCTAGCCATATGGCTTGGTTTTTTACATCTAAAGCAAACTTCCTTTCCAAGTAGGCACTCTTCATGGTAATGATTCCTACAGTGCGAGCACATAGGCTTACTCTTAGGTGCATCGGATTCTTTTCTTCCCTTAGTCTCTTTGTCCTTCCTTTCTTATTTTAATATATCTCTTTTTGTTTGTTTTGATAGTCCCATTTTCTTTTTCCTAATGTATCTATGGGCCATTGGGTAGACTACTTTAGGTTCAAGTGGGAGGATATCTCTTGTGCTCGCTCTATCACCTCTGAATATGTGGTGAGTCTTAGTCCTACCATAATGCTTCCAATTTCAGGGTATAATCCCTTTTCAAACCTCCTGGCTTTACTTGCATCCATATCAAGAAGACGAGTCGCACATCGAGACAGTTGCTTTTACTTCCTTTCATGCTCTTCGGAACTCTATTTCCTTCCTTTCACAGAACTCTGAGCACATAATAGCTTGAGTGACTTCATCCATCTCCATCTAGGTGGTTAACTTGTGAATATCTGCGACCAGGTTAGTGGTCCCATCACGAACAACAATGTTGGAAGTTTTGATATTTTTCTTATTGGGCTAGCTTGTATGGAGGCCGCAAAAGGTGAACCGGTCATGACTTCTTGATTCTGAAGTACCCCATTTCATTGGCTTTCCAGCTCTGCTACCCTTTTTAAAGAGCCTTTCCATTTTCCCTTCAACTCCTCTACTATTTTATGGGAGAAGAGGTGTACCACCACGTCTCTAGTTCCACCCTTCTTATTTTGCTCCTTCATTTCTCAGGTGGTAAGATTGACTCTGCTGTGGTTTGTCCTTTGGCATAGGGCATGCTCTTTTGCTACATGATCTCTCTAGTCTCTGCCTATCAAACACACTATTCTCACATCTCACATTCTCTGTACGAGGACCAAAGGGATGGTTCTCCTCCATGTAACTTTGGGAACTGTGGCCTAGTGCGGTCGGCGTTTAGAGCTCTGCATCCGCAGTGGGTTAACTCAACTTTGTACTCTTAACGATCTAGTTCCAGGATTAGACGTGGAGGCGGTGACTGCCTTAACCTTTCCTATTCTCGTTGCAAAAACTCTACTTGGCATGCAGCGCCCTGAGTTTAGGATTGATCGGTTCATGTTGATTGCCTTTGCCCGCCCTTTGCTTTTGTTCCGATGGGACTAAAGGCAAAGTTATTAAAATCGTGATTTGGATCGTAGAATCGCACGATTTTACGATCCAAATCCATATGATCTATCCGAATCGCTTGAAAAATTAGACTTTTGTAGAATCGCATTTGGATCATAGTAGAATCATTTGAAATCGTGTAAAATCGCAATTCCTTGCGATTTGTACGATTTCCCAAGCAACTTCGTCCTTGTCAGTGAACGATTGTAGCGGTTGAAGACCCTCAGTATTTGTACTTTGGAAGGTTAAAGCGTGATAGCAGAGGCGATGATAGACGAAACCCAGATGCAGGAGATCAAGAAGAAAGAAGGAGAGCTTGAATTTTTGAAAGAGAAAAACTTGCAGTATGCAGACAAGATGAAGAAGCACGATGGGGAAGAAGAACAATGTTCGAAGAGAAGACTTTACGTTTCCAAATTCCAATGTGTTTAATTACTCTATATATATAATACATGAGTGACGAATCTAATTTCCTTTTTTATTTTATTATTATTTTTTGAAATTCTTTTACTTTATTATTATTGTTAATTAATTGATATCAATATATCATTATTGACGTACTTGAATATTATTTCTAATTTAATAAATTACTAAGTATACTATATTAATTATTACAAAATTAAATACCCACTATAATTATGGATTATAATATAAATTAGTTTGTTATTTGTTTTTTAACATTATACATATGTCTCTTGTTATTTAATTTCTTATTATTATATATTTATTTATTTATGGTTATTAATTTTTTCGTTTTTTGGTAATTTTAAATTAATTTTTGTAGAATCTTACGATTTACGATTCGATCCACCGATCTAATTTTCAAAACCCTTGACCGATTTGATCCAAAAATACGATTTTGACAAATCTTGACTAAAGGATATTCCTTCTTCGTTACTGGTGGCTACCCTATTCCTCACCATGTTGTGAGTGGAAACTGGGTATGAGGTAGTTTTGTATACTCGTATAGACCTTACTCATCACAAAGTGTGGCCCTTCTTCTAACACCAATTGTTGAAGTTGGGTTTTGACGTGGGCCCAAGTCAGCAAAATTTACGTGATGTGGTGGTAAAGATTGGTCAGGGTTTCTTTTAGGAGCAAAGTTTGATATAAGTTTGAGATCGGGAATCGGATCGAGGTAGGAAGTAAATAAATCGAGTTAGGAAGTAAATAAACGTAATGCAAGAATTCTCTCTCTAGATTCTATTTCCCTCTTTTGGGCACCCTAAGGCCTCTATTTATAGGCAGGCCTTAGGGTGTTATAGGGATTTTATTCAATCTGTTCGGATACAAACTTGGTTAAGTATAATGTGTCTTTAGTTTTGACTTAATAACTGTTTTTAAATGTCAACTAACTTTTACACTTGACACGAGTTCCTGTTCATACTACATTGATCCTTTATTCTGATCCTTTCATAAAGGGGATATAGGCTTCTATTTGTCCATTCCTAATCGGGCATTGCTGGTAAGCCTTTTTCTGATCAATCTGTCTTCGGTCAGCTATCTCTGATCGGCCTCTTCTCGTTGACTTGTTCTTATCGGCCTCTTCTGGTCGACTTGTTCTGATTGGCCATTAGTGGCCGATCTCAATCTGGGGGGTTTGGGCATATTATGCCTTTTTCATTCTTCCTTTGGTCGACCATGTCCTTTACAAAGCTCTGATGTGGAACTTCAGTGCAACATTTGCTTACAAAAATTATGATTTAATTGTACTGTTTTTAAAATATGGCATAGAAAATAATTTAGTACATGAGAATATAATTACCATATTTCGAATTCAAAAATTGATTTAATTTTGTTTTATTACAAATAATATTATAGTTTCCTTTTTGGTGATGTCCTATACTGCTCTAATATAAGAGAAGTAGAGTTAAAAAAACTTTCGAGAGGTTTTTTACAAAATATACTATTAAAAAACTTTCGAGATGTTTTTTACAAAATATACTATGTGGTCTGTACAGATACTTGTCACATGGGTAGGTAGTTTTGTTACAAAACATTCACTATATTTTTTTTGTATTTTCAGATAATATATATAAGTTATTTATTCACCAATTTGTGTTCATGCATCACATGGTTGTGTATGAGTGTATGAACCCATATAGCAAACTAAAAATTAAATTCATTCAACTACAAATGTAATATTTACAGAATTTTTACAAATTACACTATTTTAAAATATCTTTTTCAAATGTATAGATATTTTATCATTCTTTTTCCTAATATATATACTTATATATATTAATCAAATTTAGCATTTATTCAATCCAATTTTTTTGGTCAATTTATTGCTTGCAAAGATAATAGTTTGTTATGCTGTTGTGTTTAACCAGTACAGTTTCATTGGGAATTTTTTTTGGGACATTAGAAGGGGATTGGAAAGTTGATTGTTTACAAATACAAAAATTTATTCCACAATTTATTAAAAATATATAACAAGTCATTTTCCATACAACTTCATTTGTTTAGTTGTGAATCATAATGTATTCGTGAAACTACAATCACCTTGAATTGCTTTCCCCATATCAATGTATTTTCTGCATGCTAAGAGATTCATGCCTATAATATCATTGATTGAAAATTTATATTACTTTTTACGTAGTATATTTGATAGGTGATACTTATCAATTTGTTAGAAGCCGTTATACTTTTGACTAATAAAAAAGGTCATGAAAGAAAAAAAAATCTAAAACATATGGATATTTTGTTAAATTAATTGCTTTATGACCATAAGGGTAACACTGATTTGACTACTTCAAATAATGGTCATATGACTCATTTTACAACAACATGCTTAGTAGTATCTACGATTAATTTTCCTTCTCAACTCGATCAATTTGATGCTGATACAATAGTTCAGTCAACATGACTTCTAATTTTTCTATATGATTTTTTTTTTGGTCATCTAAATGTGTTGAAGCTGCATTTCAAGCATGTTGGTACTATTTGTAACTTGCAAATTTTGGCTCACGAGTAAGTAAAATTGGAATTTTGAAATGGAGGTTCAAGTTGTGAAGTCTCTTGAATAAAATCTCCATGCTTAATGTTCTTTACCGAAACATATGAAATGTGCGTTGAGAAACCTCATTTGCCATGTGCTACAAGAAACAATTAAATCCGCAAAATAGAGAAACGATTACATATTGCTTGCATTATTGTGCTACATCTTATGTGTGACACTCTTTTATTGACACTACCCGTGTAACGTACTTGTAGAAATCTAGTGTGTGTGTGTGTGTGTGTACACGCATAAAAGATGGACAATAATATTAATTAATTATAGCATAAAAATCCCAATAAAAAATAGACAGCTCAAATAATTTGCAGAGATTTAGAAAGACGAAATAGGTGGGAAATTTTATTTTGAAACTTTATTCGCGTTATATATATGGGGAGTGCTCTGTGAACCAATACTTTTAACTAATATCTGTGACAAATGATCTCTACCGTTCATTTTATTTGATCTAGTAGAAAAGATCTTGGGAATTTACAGAGACCATCTTGGGAGTCCACAAGAAGGGTGTGGATGGAACTGGAAAAAGGACATTGTTCTGGAGGTTGAATTGACGGCAATTCTTGAAGCTGTCAAGGAGGGAATCCAATTGCTAGACAAAACACAGATTATTATGGAAGCAGCCTACAAGCTCTCTTGCCTAAATGGGAATTCTGAGGAACCTTGGCAATATAGATATCTCTTAAGAAGTATCAGAGAAGTTTCAAAGAATTCCTTGGTCTATTTCCATCACATTTACAGTGAAGGTAACACTATAGCTAACTTAATAGCGTTACAAGCATTCAAATAGCGTAAATCATTCAAAATAGTAAAAGATGAATTCCGCTCAAAAATTTGCAAATCATCCAAAAAGAAAAAATGGGTTTTGAATACCAAATGAAAATTAAATGAGTGAAGGACTTCTTGGAACACCTTGACAAGGCACTTCTGAATATTGGAGAACTCGAAGTAGTCACTGAAATTATGTAAGCTTTACCATGAAACTTAGGTGTTCTCACTATTTGAAATTATGTAAGCTTTTCCATGAAACTTAGGTGTTCTCACTATTTGAAATTATGTAAGCTTTTCCATGAAACTTAGGTGTTCTCACTATTTGAAATTATGTAAGCTTTACCATGAAACTTAGGTGTTCTTTCTCCCTAACTACTAACAAGAAGATTTCAACATATTGCTACAGTTGGTTCATCAACAATTCCTTTCTCTCATTAACAAACTTCAATCTTTCTCCCTATAATCAGCATACTTCCTTCTCCTACTAACCAGCTGGTTCACACTGACAGCTAGTTGCTACAGTTGAGTAAAGATTCCCAGGTAATCAACTCAGTTTGTCAATGCCTTATCTTTTCAATGCAGAAAATATATTCCCTGCCATCATGCACAGACAAACTAGCCACTCTAAATACTGAACTTTCTCTCGGATTCCTGGCCCGAAAGGATGGAAGATCTTGTAGTGGTGTGAAGCACTATGTATCAGTTGGGAACTCCTCAATGATGCCTAAATCTATTCCTAATTGCCCGTGGAAATGGCTAATTACTCAATGCCTAACCCCCCAACGTTCATGATTAATCAACCACTCCTTTCTTAGCTACAAATTGAGGATTAGATCATGGATTACCTAAATACACCATCACCCATCCCTGTTAATATTTTTGCTCTTGATAGAGGAAGATTCAGACTTGAAACACCACGCATCAATGTGGATCTCGCAAATTGTAAGGTCCACGTTGAATTTAGGCTCTTCGACTACTTCTGTTCCAAATTTCCACACTACCGAGAGGCAATCTCACAATTAGCAATGTCACGGGCCCATTTCAAAGCATCTATCAACATCATTCTTAATCCACTTGAATATGGCAAGGTAACATTCCCCATCCCCACATATCGTCCATAGGTTGTGAATTTGATTCGTAGTTGTGACTTTTTTGAAAAAGAGCACTACACTGGCATCCCTATGTGCATTCTGGCGAATATTGCACAGGAAGTTCACATCATCTCCAACTTTCTCCCAAGAATGTTTTTGGGTTGCCAATTAGTGATGGACCACTTGAAGAAGAACGATAGCATACACCTCTCCAGGTTCTCAGCATACCTGGCTGATAAAGCTTATAACTGATTTGATCAGGAATATCCTGGTGAGAAGGATGATGGCTTTGATAGAATTGGAAGTTATTCCTAGATGTTGCGAGATGGGAATTGGCAGAATAAATGGTCTGTGACTTTAGCCTTTGGGCTTAAAGCCATAAGACTCCAAACTAGAATAGGATGGTTAGGTACTGGGCCTGTTAAGACATTTGGTTTTGTTTGGGCTGAGTGCCCAATTTGTGGATTTGTTTTTGAGTAGTATGTATTTATGGGCTCCGGTGGAGCCTCAATGTCCATGTTGACCTTTGACCGAAGGTTGACGAGTTGTATCTATTTTTGATTCAATAATAGTCACCTTTTGTTTAAAAAAAAAATCTAGCGGCAAAGATCTATGAAATTAAACATATTAAAATCACTTTCCATATCCAAACAATTCCAACTTTACCTCTTCAAAAATCCTTTCTTGATTTATGCACAAAATGACCACCTCTGCACCTTTAATTGCCAACTTTCTTTGTCAAAAGGCGCCTTTGGTTGCCATTGTTGGAATTTCAAGAAGACCACTGTTATTCTTCTTTTTTTTTAAAGTACAATTACAAATCTACATAATGGCAATATAAATACGCATAGATATTTATCCTACTGAAACAAACACAAGGAAAATCAACGACACAAACCCACATACAGTGGAAATACACACTGCAATAATACGTAGAAAATACCCCATGTAGGGGGAATTGAATCTGGGACTTCTAGGTCTCAGTATCTCAGTCTAGCCCCTGAACTAAATAAGCTAGGCCTCATTGGCCCCACTCTTATTCTATACAAGTATTTATCAATTTAATCCCCCACAAACTTTAGAGATCAAGCAAGAATAAAGACCGATCATTTGTTTTTTACATTCTCTGACCATAAATTTCATTTTCCTCTTATATTCCGGCAATGTTTATCAATTACACCATGTATATATAGATCTACTATTCATTTTTTAACGACAATTTTAAACCTTCTACGACTAGATTTCGGGTAAAAAGAAAGAAAAGTCATTCTAATCACAAATGAATGTAATTAATAATGTTAAGCTTTAAAAAATAAAAATTACATGCCAAACTATAGATTTTTAAATAAGAATTTTGGAGCTGTAGTGACATTGAAAAATGAAGGTCTTGGCCATGCATAATTAAATTTGGAGGACGTACGAGTTACTTTGTATGTGTAATTAGATTTTTGGAAAGTAATAATTAATTATTTATTAATGTAATTAATAATTAATTAATGTAATTAATTGAACCTATGGAAAAAATGAATAGATCTTTCCCATTAGCTTAAATAAAATGAACGGTAGAATCATTTGTCACGGATATTAGTCAAAAATATTGGTTTACTTAACGCTTCCCTATATATAAATGATTATAATGATGATTGCACTGCTGAAATGATTGAAAACATTTTTTACCACATATTAGCATCTTCAAACCATGATCAAATATTAATGGAACTTTTTAAATTTTTCTTAAAGTAACTCGTAAAGATTTGCGACTAACTACATGAGTTTAGTTCTATGAAAATATTTTAGGGTCTGTCCTCTTCACCATTTTCAGCTTGTTTTTAGTTTTTAGTTTTTAGTTTTTGAGAACACTGAAAATGCGTTTACTTACACGTTTTTGAAAAAAAACATTTTTAAAAATAGGTAAAATTTTTCAAGGAAAACTGAAAAGATAAAAATTCATATTCCGCGTTTTGGACACAAAAACTGAAAATTGAAAACTGGGTCACGATTAGAATATTGAGATAGTTTTTATCGATACTAATTATATTTGGTTTTTCTTACCACTATTAAGTAATTATGCACATTAAACAAATATATATTTTTTGAAATACAATTACAATCCACATAAGGGCATTATAAGTGCATATAGATATATATATTCTTCTAAAATACAGTGCATAGAAATCAACAATACCCTATATAGGGCTACAAGAAATCAATAATATAGACTCCTATACAGGAGATAACAAACTACATATAAATTCTAGACAAACCCGCACATTGGGGAAATCGAACGGGACCTCTACGTCCTAGGGCCTCAACCTTAACCCCCTAGCAAAATGGGCTAAGGCCTTATTGGCTAAACAAATATATTTTGAAATTACAAAATATGAATATTTTTGAATCATTGGAAGAGTATAAAGCATTGGCTAATGACAATACCAACTTATAAAAAGCCTAAGCAAAATTTTTAAAATATTAAGAGACTCAATGTTGACCCAAGTTTACAATCTTTCTATTGCAATTTGTACCTGTTATGGTCTCTAATATGGTCTCTAATATCTATTATTTGATGAACCTAAATTTGTATTTGGGTCAAGTTTTCAAGATTAGCATTAGAGTCTTAGACATTAAAAACCTTCAATGCAAGGTAACGCATGAGGAAACTTGTTCATCATGCCCAATCAAAGCAACTGACTTGGAAGTGAAATGAATTTTATTAAGAGTTCTGATACAATTACGATGAGTTTTGTATTTAGCTATACAGAAAAAAACTGATTTACAATTTACGAACTACTGAAATATAAGCTAAGATTATATATATAATGATATTTACATAGGAATATATACTATCCATTGATAGAAAACTACATAATCAAGTTCAAACCCAATCTGATAGGAATCCATGTATGCTAGGTTTTGAAGAGGCCAAGACTTTTTGAGAAATTTGGAGCATCCCTGACAGTTGTACCTTTAATTCAGTTTGATAAAATTAGCAATCTTTCACTCTTCGTCTCACTTTTGTACTATTGTCTAATGATGCATTTTCCATATTATCCATAACATGAATAACCCAAAAGCTTATATCCACTCACTCTAGCTAGTTGAATCTCTTCAACACTTGCTCAGTCAGCTTATTTGACATATATTTATATGCACATATAGTGAGATCAAAGACCTTCAAAACGTCTATATATAATCTCATCAATATGGGACTTTCCAACAACTACATCCTCGCCAGTAAGCTTAAATGTGCTTGGTAGCTCGGTTGTTTATAAATTGGCTTATAGGTTGGTATGGGGCATTATTTTATTGGTTGATTTTTGCAAAAAGTCAAAAATTATGAAATAACTTTTACTTTTTTACTTTTGAAAAAAGTGAAACCAATGAGATGATAGATGTGGTAGTATATAAATAGAATTGTTTACAAATTGAGTTTCCAAACTAAGTCAAAAGCACAGGCAATTCAACTATAATTCCGGGATCAAGGTATAGTTGATCTTTGACGTTCATTCCCAAGGCTACCGTTTTCAAGTTCTATTTAGACTCTTTATCTCAGTTTACCTTTTCAATCTTTGCATTAGTTTGAGCAATCTTTTTCTCTAATCTACACAATGTTACACTACTAGCAATAACACTAAACTAGCGTTGAATAACCTAAGGATTAAGAATCACAATTAGCAATCACATACTTGGCAGCTACTTCAAAGGCTAGTTAAGAATCTGTAACAACCCACTCCACTTTGACATGATATTGTCTGCTTTCGGCCAAGCCCATATGGTTTTGCTCTTGAGTTTCCACCTAAAATGAATCATGTCAGTTGGAGTGGATCTTTAATTAGTATCACTTTCTCTACCCAAGCAATATAGGATTGAGGCTATCACAATCTCCCGACCTGGAGGAGCCCAATGTCCCCGTTGGCCACACTTCCAATTGGGCTCCTCTCGCTTCAATCCCACATCGCTTGCTTAGAGAAACTAAGATTAGTTTATAAGTTAAGAGACCCACTCCAACTAATATGAGGCCTTTTCGGTAGAATCCAAGAGCAAAACCAAGGGGCTGACCCAAAGTGGACAATATCATAACAAAGTGGAGTGTGTCATTACTGATGGTATCAAGGCAGAGCCCAATCGAAAGTGTGGCCAACGAGGATGTTGGGTCCTTTCGGTGGGGTGATTGTGATAGCTTCGATCCCACATCGCTTGGGTAGAGAAAGTGAGACTAGTTTATAGTTAAGAGACTCACTTCAACTGATATGAGGCCTTTTGTATAGAACCCAAGAGCAAAACCGTACAAGCTTGGCCCAAAACGAACAATATCATGTCAAAGTAGAGCGCGTTATTACAGAATCAACCTTAATCATAATTCTGCAAAGTATTACAAAATAAAACTAAGATATCTGAGAGATCATGTAATATGATTATCAAACTAGTGCATCCACAAAGAAACAATTAAAAAAAAAGAAAAAAAAAAAAGAGAAAAAAAATTATTGATAGCTAGCACCATCTTATGACTTAAGATTTTTAAAATTAATTAGTTTTTAATCCCGTGCGTTTTCCGACCAAGTTTTGCTAAAAAAGTAAATAGTAAGAGATCTATAGAACATTAAAGAAATAACTATTAATAGAGTAACAAATACAAATTACAAAGTATTTTTCTATATATTTTATTTACAAATTCCCAAAAACCTCTTTATAAACAACATTGGTTGTTTCATTAGTAGGCTTTCTATCATTATCACAAATGAGTATCTTATGACCGGCCCGATTTATAACTGTGAATACTAATACATAGAACTAATTATGAGTTGTTAAAATAGATTTACCTAGATTAATTAATTATGCAATTACTTAATGCACTAATTAACTGAATGACCCCGTGATGCACATATGCCTTCAATTTTTATTTGTAAAAAATGCAAATAAAATAGTTAGGATTTCACAAGCAATATTCTAGATAAAACAAATCCTAATTAGAACTTTAAATCAGGATTCTAAAAATAATACTTCTAGATAAGTCCAATTCTATACAAATATCTTTTTAGCTAATCCATATAGAATTATACTTATTTTAGAACTTTATCACTTATTTTCCTATAATTTACAATAAAAGAAATAAATGACATATATAAGAAATAAACTTGGCGAGGAGCATATATCATGATCTATAGGGATTTAGATATACATAAGGAAATAATTATCTTGAGAATCCCACCAGCTATACTCGCGCATACAGTACAAAAAAGACTATCAGGATAGATTCTGCTTATATACCCAAATGTCTATTGCTACACGAAAACTGTCCAAAACCAACATGAACCATTTAATAATATATAACAATACAAAATAGTAGGTCACATGAAGGTTAATTATTCTTGACATGCAAACATAATATTAGAAGTATCCAACACACACATATGACAACATGAATAGAGACTGACTTTTTAAGAAATAGTCCCACATAAGATAGAGATTGGACATGACTCTTGCTAATCATCATCACATACGAAACAACCAACGTCATCTGATGGACTCAGTGACATCCTGGCAATATAAACTTCATCTCCAACATTGCTTCTGGATTATATCCTGGCTTGATGAACATAATCTACTAATTTTGCATTGAGCAATCTCGTTCCATTACATAACCAAGTTATAGGGCCAATGTTCCTCATCAAAATGACTGGAACACCAACCCTTAATGACTCATGATTAGGCACACCTAGGCATTTGATACCATTTAAAAACTCAATAGAGTGAATATCTTCAAATAAACATGTACTTTTCCATCCGACATAAATGATCTGAACTCAAATAGCTCCTTCCTTCAGACTGATTGAGCTGAAGTGTGTGATCATTTATTATTTGCACCACATCAAGTTTGGTGCAAGTATAGCTCTCCCTTGTAAGTAGTGCACATTATCGAAGTTACTTGAGAACGAAGGATATGTAATTTCAACAATTGCTCGTACACGATTATCCGAATCATCACTAAGAAGATCTTCTAGAACTTGTACTTGTCCACGCTCAGCATTATCATTGCCTAGGGTACCATCTCCTATACTCAATATCCAGTCGGCAAAAGTTTAGAGCTCATTTCTCCAATCATCATTACCTAAATTTTGGAGTCTCATATTTTTCATTAGTTTCAAGACCTTACAATGACTCCATAACGGAGAGGAATTTATGGTTGCATGAAATGTATCCTATCTACTTCCTTTCAAAATAACTAGTAGTATCTAATGAAAATCACCACCAAAGACCATTATCTTGCCACAAAAAGGTTGACTTGACCAACGCGAAACAATATTTGTGCATCATCAGTGCTTCATTCGAAATAATAAGTTCTTCTTTCACAATGAGCTCTACTAGTAGACATCTCTGACAGATGTTACATGTCAAATCTTCATTGGAGTTAAGGGGTATGGCAAACCTTGAATGAGCTGTTTGACCACCAAGTAACAATACAGACTCCATACTACTAGGCACAATATTCAATATCATTACACCCTTGGACTGAATAGCAGCATATAGCATCTTCCACATAAATGTTTTCCCTGTTCTATCACAACTACATACAAAATATACACTCCTTTCCCTGCCTGGACCGATTGCATAATTTCATCGTAAACATTTTTTTTTTGCGCACCGGTCAACTTCTGCATTGATCTTCTATGTTCTTCAGCCAAAGCCCTTTGATCGTTTCTCAACTCATTAAGTATAAGTCTATTTTCTAAAATGGTTGCATCGCAATCATCCAAATATGACATTGAAGGAAAAACATGTAGACTTTTTCCTATACTCTGAAAGTCAATCATGTGCAATTTTGTATAATAAACCAAGTAAGAATAGAATAGTTAATAACGAAAACATAACAGAAATGGATTGCACTGAATTTGGCCCAGGAAATGAAGGGAACGACCTCAGCTGCTTCCGCTCTTCTTTTTCTCCGTGCTCGCTCTGTATGCGTTTCGCCCTACAAGTCCTACAACACAGGAGCAGGATTCTCTAAAAGCCCAAGGTCATGGGTGACCAAGAGGGCCTACTTGGAAACTTGGGATCTTAGTAGGAAATGCAAAGTTTGCAACAAGCCGGCCGGCTGATAGGCGAAAGAGAATAAGCTAGTTTGGTTCTGATTTTAGTGGGCTCATAATAGGGAATAGCCTAACCCTTTTCTATCCCATATAATCCAAATTTCTCAAAAAATTCCCTTGTTAATTATCATATCAAGTTCTAAGGTAACGCTATGCTAAGTTTCTAAGTCTGTCTACGTTGATTCAATTATGGTTTTTTGCCTTTCTTGCGAACAACAAGTTTCAAAACATAATCTGCAACTAAAAAATATGGCCTCAAATGAGGAAAAATTAATTAAGTAAAGTGGTGTAAACCTAATACAAAAATATCATGATATATATGATTTGGAAGGAAAAAATAGATTACCCTTTTTCCTGCAATGCGCCAATGATGGTTTACTTAAGGATGACAAACAATATCATAAAATAACAAATGACAAGCAGCTTCAAGTGGCTTATATAGGCAATCTAAATACATCTTGATCTCGTTAACCGGATCTATAGCACCATCATCACCAACTGTTTTGTAAAAACTGGCAGTCACACGATCATGACCCTTATTAATGTACTTGAAAAAAATATTTAATTTTTTAAGGTTGTTTGCACCTCAACATTAATATCAGCACCATACTTCATAAGGAGATCTAGGTTATGAAGGACAACATACTTATTGTCAAGCTCTAAAACATTTTTTTGCCAGAGTCCTACCATTGTTTCGATGTCTATAAATCGAATATCCATCCTCGTCAATAGTTGTAAAATCCGCAAGTTTTTTTTGGAGATTGCTTAGTGTATCAACCATTAACCATACATGGGGAGTCTATTTGCATTCTTCCACAAGGGCCATAGATCATAAAATCTTTGACCACTTCATAAAAATGTGGCTCAAACGTTTCATCGACGAATTTAGCATATGTTATATTATCAATTTACTTTGAGTTAGGACTCCTAACACCATGTTTTAACTAAATTAATATATACATATTGGAAGACCTCACTTTTGGAACACAATTATATGCATTACTGAAAATAATAAAGAAAACACACTAAATAGAACTTCATCAAATTTGTTAGGTATATAAAAGACTTACATTATTGTACAAAGAATAAAAATAATTAATAACATTGATAAATTACTTGCTCAGGTTTCACTGAATGTCTTATTATGACAGAGATCTTTTCATAAGTTGGTCCAATTTAAGCTTGAAGACTCTACACAAAATATTAGGTCGATCCTCTGGCTTAATCCTCTAGCTTCAAGAAATTGAACTACTTCCAGCCATTTGGGATTGTAGGTAAAAGTAATGCGCAGATTAGGACACCCGGCCCATTTACATATAGCCCTTGTATCTTGATAATTCTATATCATGTACTGTGCACTTCAATGTAAGAAGATGATAAATAGACTCTTCCCATACAATGAAGGGTTTGTATCACCACTTAAGAATGCATCAGCTAACCCACGGTAAAGATCACACCTCAATTCTTGTTGGTGGTACGTATATAAGGAGACTAGCAGTTTCCAGCCTCTATTGCTTCATCTCTACTTGAAATTGATTTTCGTAAATATTAGAATCTTATCCTACTTTTGTTTTTGTTACCAACTTTTAGATTATCATTAGTAATTTTATGTACTCTTCAGTTCTATACGGTCTGGGGCTTTATCGAAAATAGATTGTTGTGTTTTTTTCTATTTGATCGGTGGCATGGACAGTGTACTATTCATGGATGCCTCTTTTATAGTTGGTTTGCTATATGAAATTAATTGTTTTATTTTTTTGAGAAGGATACCTATATAAGCTTCCATTGGGAGAAAGTTAGCTAGTGAATTTGGTACTAAATTAAACTAGTATGGGTTGTATGGGATACATACATCATTTTGAGGTACGAAGTAATGATGGATTGTATAAACCAACATCACATTGCTTGATGGTGTTCTTTAAAGAAATTACACGCGTAGTAGAGCATGACCTGACAAATTTCCCCATTTTCCAGAGAGAGCTATTTACTTTCAAGCCTTTTTCTTAAATTATTGCTACTGATGGTGATAGTGATCCTTATTTGTTTGGTAAGTGTTCTTCCACTTTCTTTTGTATGTGTTCATGAATTGGGGTTTCTCTTAGATGCAATTGGAAAGGATGTGCAAGGTGGTCTTCCTAGGGACTATCATGGCTCTGAAAAATCCCGCAGGACCATTGACCTTATCTTTTGAGATAATGAGTTAGATTAAATATTATACTGTATATTTAAACTGTCTGGTTTTGGACTTATAAATATAGTTAGTTATGTTGATGTCAAAGTCTGCCTTGACTCAACAAACAAATTTGTTTATGCTAGAGGCTTATGTTTGAATCAATTTGGGTAATAAATGTAAAATTTTTGGTGTGGTTGGTGACTTAGAGAGAAATAAATGAAAAGAGTAAAGACAAAAAAGACAAAGATGTTGCTAATGTGAGGAGGATCCCTTATTCTGTTGGATTGTTTCCTATTTATAGTATGTGAATTGGCATGTAATGATTACATATAATGGCAAGCCTTCTAAGCACACATAGCTAGAGCGAATGTCAGGCTTTTTTGACTAACTATAAGCTGGTTGCTACATGGGGAAGATAAATACGAACTTTATAATAAATGCAGTTGCCATATCAGCCTTAAGTGATAAGGCATGCAAGTTGGCTTCCAAGTTACCTCGTAGCTAACCTGTTTGTGAGATCATGTGACCACTCAGGCTGCTCCTAGGTGGCGACCTCCCAAGCTAACCTTGTGGGGTGTATATATAACTCATAATGTCATTCATTGGGTGCATGGTTTGAGCAAGCAACCTAAACTCGTGAGGCCGCAGAATATGCTTGAAGACCTCGAGCTTGTCAAGGCCATGGAATGAAAGGGTCGTGGGCCCATGTTGATGGGCTACCAGTGCGTCACCTGGTTGGCCAACTATTTGGCTTGGAGACTATTGCCTGTGACCTCACACTTAGGTATAAACAAATGGCCTCTCAAGTGTGTTGCATCAAACTCTGAGAATGAGTGCCCTTGAAAGTCATTACCCGCAAGCTTGTTGCAGTCGCTACAACTTTTATTTGAATTTTGAATCTCCAAAATATCTCTGCCATGCATTCTATGCGGCTTTCTCTGGCTGGTACATAGACTTTGGGAAGGGAAACCGTCAATCAACTTTAGTGATTGGCTTTTACCTTATCTTCCCAAGGGTTCACTGCCTCCTCTCTCCTTCACCCATTTTTCAAGCTTCCTTCATAAATTTCTCTACTCATCCACTTTGTCCTTTAATAGCTTTCTCAAAAGTTTTTTCTTTGGCTGAGTTCTTTCCACTTTGTAAAGAAAGATAATTGCTTTAGTTCTTTTTCACTTCGAATCAACGAATTAGCTTCAAACTTTGTTAGAAAGTTCGAGGATTTTTTGAACGTAAACTTCCTTCCAAACCACAATTTCTGAATGATGGCCAGCAACAGCAAGTCTAGGGTAGAGGATCTGGGGGGAGATGTGGAAGTCACCTACAATGGTCCTAATTGGAGGAGGAAGTTGCGTCCTCTGGATAGTCTAAGCAAGTAAAGGCTCAGGTCGATTGGTCAAAGGAAGAGGCGTCTAAAAACGAAGGGTACGACATTGACTGGGATGAGGTAGAGGAGGGAGCAACCTCAAACTAGGGGAGTCTTGTTCCTCTTCAAGCTAAACCTTTGGTTGAGGTTATAGTGGGTAGGATTGACTATACCTCTAGGTCTGCTCCAACATGCCCTAGTGGGAGACCTCCTCCAGTAGTTGGGCCTGAAGTGGAATGGATTGTGCAACACATCTGCTCGAAAGTAAAGCAGAACAACCTTCATGAGATAAAGCAGAAATTTAGGGTGCAGTGGGTGCCCTATGAGAGGGAGCGAGCTTGTTGGTCCCCTGAGGGCTACGTGGCAGCGAACGCCTATATGTCTGAGGCTGGTTTTAGGTTACCCATTCCACTTGTGGTGGCAAAGTTTCTGGCCTAACTGGACCTATCGCCCATATAAATTCCTCCATATCAGTGAAAGATATGAATTAGCTTCCTGGTGTTGTGGAGGGAAAAGGGTTATGAGTTCCTAGGCCTGTAGATTTTACGATCTACTACCAGCTCAAAACTTGCATCAGAAGTAAGGGCTGGTATTATGTCTCAGCCCACCCTAAGGCTGGTGGAGTTCACCTTTCAGGCAACTTAATAAAAAGAGTCCCTAAATTAGTCCCAGACAGGAAGGACCATCGGTTTTGGGCTTGAGGAGAGTGGTTGACGCAGAGAGCTTCAGATCGGAAGAGCAACGTCCTAATCCAAACTACATATAACTACCATTGTAAGCATCAGTTTAGGTCGCTTTTGTTTTTAACCTGGTCACTCTAAGATTAATCTATTCTTTTTCTTTGCAGGCGCTGAGCCTAGTTTACTATTGACACTACTTTTCAACAAGCAGTTGAAGAAAGTGGCTGAGCTCGATGAGGATTTTTGTTTGATGAGCGACCTAATTGAGGAGGAAAAGTTGGCTAAATGCTGCTTTTCTGTGAGTGAAATAGAAGATATCTCTTAGAACCCCAACAATTGTAAGTCGCAACTTGCTCGCCTTGGGATTAAATTTAGTTTTGCTGATGGGCTGACGCTTTGATATTTTGTAGGGAAAAAGTACCTGTCCAAACCCCAAACACGAGCAATTTGGTAGGCTAAAAAGAAGAGGATAAGGATTACAAAACAAGTTGCTGAAGCCCTAAAGAGAAAGGAAGAAAAGTGGAAAGAAAAGGAGAAGGCCTCTGGTAAGAGGAAGCTTCCTCATTTCAGGATTGTGACTTGGGCTTGATTCGAAGTAAAAAAAAGACTTCTCGTGGCTCAACCCCATAAAACAATCAGGCTTCATCCCCTAACCATCATGTGGCTATTGATGTAGGTCATGCATCCAAGGGAAAAAATCCTCTTAGCAAGGTCATTGAGGGCCTGCTTCTGTCAGCTCATCCAGCTCGATGTGCCCACCTAGAGAAATTCAAGGTCAAAAAACCTAAGGCTATACTTGGGTTTAGCATGATTAGGAGGCCTCATGAATCCAACCTAACGAAGCTACCCCCTCTAATGGCGGAAACTATGATGAATACGGCCAGGGCTTTGTAGAAAAAATGGGAGGGCTATGCAAATTTCCTTGCAATGCTTGACATTTTTCACTCTGCGGCGGCCTTGCTAGCCTGCACATGTATTCTAGAGACTCACATAGTTGATCCGGTCTAGCAGCTCTTATCTAATTGTTCAAAAGAAAAGGAGAACTCTGAAAAAGCTGCCAAGGCCTAGGAAGAGGTAGAGCGATAGCAGGACCTCACCATTTCCAAGGACTAGGTTGCTCATCTTAGAGCTAAGCTGGAGTGCTTGAAGAAGAAGAACAAAGACCTGGAAAACAATGCTGGCCACAGAATAGTCGAACCTCAACCAAGCAGAGCCGGAGTTGGAGCGGCATAGTTGTTCTACTGTGAACTTGTGGAGTATGAGGAAGCTGCAGCTAAGTACAAAGCTTTTGAAGACCTCCAATGACATACTACAATGTTGTTCCATGAGATTGCCGCAGATATCATTTCTAAGACCAAGAAGGAATTCCTTGGGGGTGACTTTGGTTTTCTCAAGGATTATGCCATTCAAATAAAGAGAACACACAGCCTGGAAAGCTCTAATGACAAAAAGGATGAGGCCACTTCAGATGGGACATCATTACTAAGGCTAATAATGCCCCTGAGGTCACTTAGGTCTTAGTTGCCCCTGCTGGTTCGGGCCCTAAAGGTCTAGCTCCTAATATCTAGACTTGAGTTCTAAGGCCACTGTTACAATATTTGTTTTGATTCTGCTTTGTAATTTTAGGAGTTTATCAGCTCATGACTCCTTTAATTTATCTGTCAGCCCCGCTGTATAACTTACACGCTCATATAAAATTATAATTAAACTGAAATAATGTCACTAAGTTTGCGCAATGAGCAAGCTTTCTTGACCAACACTATGAGTAATCTAGTTTTAAGCTTGTGGTATTCTGTACTTAATCTTTAATGTTCATAAAACCAAGGTAGAGGTCACGTTTAAATTTGAACTTGGGAGTTCCATAAGATCTTGTGAGTGAACAGCCTCACCCTTAAAGTCTTAGATAGGTTCGACCACAGTTTATTTTAAGGAACCTCACATCCTTTTGAGTTTAGCCTATTTGTTCGCGAGGTAGCTGTGAACCCATAAGTAGTTGCAGCACATAATTTTCTAACCACAAGCTCATGTGGTTATCAGGTCGCTTCTACTGATAAGAGTTGTCATAAGAACAAAGAATTCACTCATTCAATAAATTCAAGTGTTAAGTCGATTATCAATGATTTTGAAAGTTCAAGAGATCACATGAACTCAAAGCTTAGCTTATCATTTACAGATGTCACGACCTAGTACATAGACAAAAATAAAAGATGACAATATTCTATTGATAGTATTTTTTTTGGTGCTCAGCGTTCCAAGCGTACATGCGTTCAATTCTTTCCATGTTTCAGAGCTCGTGTGCCTTATTAGAAAAGACTCTTCTCACCCCGTAAGGTCTTTCCTTTGTAGGTCCAACTGTTCCAGAGGTCGCTTCCATTGATGATAGGAAAACCTTGCAGATGACTAAATCCCCAACCTCAAACCTTCGCATTTTGACCTTAGAGTTGTAAAATTTGGCACATCTTTGCTTCTAGGCAAAGTTTCTTACTTTGGCCATGACCCTTCTCTTGTTAAAGAGTTCAAGCTCACTGTTGAGGAGCTTGTTATTCTTTTCCTTGTCAAAGCATAAGACTCTACGAGTTGGGACCTCAAGCTCTACGAGGACCATTGCTTTAGCTCATAGGTTAGTCAAAAGGGAGTTTTAGCGGTCGTAGTTCTGCAAGCTGCCTGATATGATAAGAGAACTATAGGCAACTCCCTAGGCCATCATCCTTTTAGAGCTTCCACCTTGGTGTTCAGAGTGTGCTTAATAATTTTGTTGATGGCTTCAACCTGTCCATTTACCTAAGGGTGGTAAGGAGTGGAGTAGAAGTTCTTTACCCCTAGGTCCTTACAAAAGGTTCTGAATCTATAATTGTCAAACTGTTTGCCGTTGTCTGTGACTATTGTATAGGGCACTCCAAATCTGTAAACAATCAACTTCCAAATAAAGCTTGTGGTTTTCTACTCTGCAATGGTTGCTAGAGCTTCAGCTTCCACCCACTTACTAAAGTAATCGATAGCCACTGTAGCGTGCTGAGTTCCTTCCTTTCCCTTTGGTAGTGGACCTATGATGTCGACTCTCCATTTGGCAAAGGACTAAGGTCCTGCCACTGAGCTCAACTCTTCAGGTGGGCTTTTAATGAACAGAGCAAACCTTTGGCATTTGTCGCAAAATTTGCGGACTCTATTGCTTCTTTCTTTAGACCTGACCAGAAATATCCTTATCTAAGGACCTTATGAGTAAGGGACAAACCGCCTAAGTGGTTGCCACATACTCTATAGTGAATCTCTTCCAGGATGATTTTTGTTTCTCCTAGGGCAAGGCATCTTAGTAGAGGTCCTGCAAAGGTCCTTTTATATTACTTTCTGTCAACTAGAATGAACCTAGCTGTTTGGTGTTTCAGTTTCCTCACCTATACTCCTTGGGGGCCTATTCTCCTTTAAGGACTGGATGATTATATCTATCCATTTGTTGACTTTCTCACTTTCCATGGAAAATCACACCAATTTGTACTAAGCTTGAGAGCTCTTCGATAGGGATACTGCCAATTTCACCAGCCCCTTTACTTGTGGCAAGCTTTGCCAATGCATCCGCATGACTATTTTTAGCTCTTGGAATGCTTATGATATCAAACCAGTTGTGATCTTTTAGCTCGAATGTTAGTTTTTCCTTGTATTGGGACAACTTTTCCCCCTTAACCTTATATACGCTGCTATCTGATTGAGGACAGGCTGAGACACTCTTGAAAATTAATTTTTTGATTCCTGTAGACTTAATCATGTTGAGACCTGTCGGTAAAGCCTCATACTCTGTCTCATTATTAGTAGTTGGAAATCTGAATCTAATTTCTTGGCAATGGTATTGTCCTAATGGGATTACCAAATCAATTCCCGCTCCTGAGGCCTGCCCTGTTGAAGATCCATCTACGAATAGCCCCCAGGCTGGAACTTCTTCAGCCTCCTAGTCATGAGTGATGGGGTAAGTTCAGCTATGAAATAAGCTAGAGCTTGCCCTTTGATAGCTATCCTTGGTCGGTAGTGCAAATTGTATTGATTGAGTTCAACTGACCACTTGACCAAGCAACCAGATAGGTCTGGCTTTTGTAGTACCTACCTCAGGGGTGCATTGGACTGTATGGGTGAGGAATTACGGGTGCAGCTTTTTAGACGCGATCACCCAGAGGGTAAGTTAGTTTTTCTCATAGAGGGATATCGAGCTCAGCATCACACAGTGCATGGTTAAGGTAATAGATGGGTAAGTGAGCTAATCTTTTAGCTCTGACTAAAACCACACTAATAGATTATTCAAAAATGGCTATGTACAAAGGGCAAAGTTTCTCCTTAGTTTGGTTTCGCCAATAGTGGAGTAGAGGAGAGGTGCTTCTTTAGCTCCTCAAAAGCTGTTTGACAATCATCTATCCACTTGGACTCTTTAGACTTCTTGAGTGCCTAAAAGAAGTGCTTACATTTATCTGTGGACCTGAAGAAGAAACCATTGAGGGCTGCAACTCTCCCACAAAGGCGCTAGACTTTTTTGACAAATTTGGATGTTCTATCTTGAGCACAACTCTTATCTTCTTAGGGTTAGCCTAAATACCTCGTTGATTCACCATGAACGCCAGAAATTTCCTCGAGCAACTCCAAAGGAGCTTTTCTTTGGGTTGACCTACATTTTGTACTCCCTCAGGACCTGGAACATTTAGATGAGGTCATCAATATGGTACCTAGCTTGTAGGAATTTGGTGGAGCGTGTCATCAACGTAGACCTCCACAGTTTTTCCTATCTAATCCTTAAACATAGAATTAACAAGGCTTTGACAGGTAGCTCTAGTGTTTTTCAGCTGAAAGAGCATTATCTGGTAACAGTACAACTCCCTATTAGTTATGAAGGAGGTATGTTCTTCACTGTCTAAAAAGCAGTAGTATTTGATGGTAGCCAGATTATGGATCCATGAAACACAAGAGCTCATGACCAGCCATTGCATCTATAATTTGCTCGATCCGTGGTAGTGTGAAGTTGTCTTTTAAGTAGCCCTTATTCAGATCAGTGAAATCGATGCATATACGCCAGGTCCTGTTACTTTTCTTCACGAGAATTGGGTTGGCAACCTATCGGGGATATAGATCTACTCGTATGAATATGTTCCCTTGAATCTATTCCCTAGGAGTTTGTCCACCTCTTGAGCTAATGCGTTAGATCTTTCACTGTTCAAGGGGCTTCACTGGCTTGGCAATAGGATCTATGCTTAGTCTGTAGCATGCATGCTTTGGGTCAATCCTCTCCATATCTTCATGTGCCCAAGTGAAGACGTCCAAGTTCTTTTTCAAGGAGCCAATGAGTAGGGATCTCATTAGTTCTTTGAGCTCTGCACCGATTCAGAGCTCTAGATAACGTCTAGAGTCATTCACCTTAATGATTTGGAGCTCTTTACTAGGACTCACAATTGCTGCTGCATTCTGCAATCCAGCGTCCAAATTAAGGAGCTCTGATTGAGGTGAGACTCCAACTGCATAACCAAGTTGCATTTCCTAGCTGCTTGCTAATCATCTCACACTGTGTTAGTTCCCTGTTTCACTGGAAATTTCATTACGTACTGGAACACCGAGGTCGTGGCTTTGAGCTCATAGAGAATATGTCTTCTCAAGATCGCATTGTGATTTGATGGGACATTGGCCACAATGAATTCAGCCATGATTGTCCTTGTCATGGTTAAGTGTTAGGTCACTAGAAGCTTCTTCTAACTTAGATGCAGGCCTTTTACTTGAGCGCTGAGTAAAAACTTGTTCAAGTCATGAGCATGAGCACGAAGCCAATCACTTGAGAACTGACTAAAAGCTTGCTCTAGTCATGATCAAGTGTTAGGTCGCTAGTTAAGATCTTGTTCTAACTTAGATCTCAGACCTTTTACTTGAGCGCTGACTAAAAGCTTGTTCTAGTCATGAGCGTGAAGCTGTTCACTTGAAAGCTGACTGAAAGCTTGTTCTAGTCATGGTTAAGTGTTAGGTCACTAGCTGGAAGCTTGTTCTAACTGAGATCGTAGATCTTTTACTTGAGCACTGACTAAAAGCTTGCTCTAGTCATGAGTGCTAAGCCGTTCACTTAAGCGTTGACTTAGAGCTTTTTCTAGGCATGGTTAAGTGTTAGGTCGCCAGTTAGAAGCTTGTTCTAACTTAGATCGTAGAACTTTTACTTGGCCGTTGCAGATTTGCCTCGTGTTCGCATTAAGAGGGGGATGTCACATCAGGAGAATAAACATTCTTCTTTCGAATTAACCATTAGGTTGTAAAATTATGGCTAGCTCGCATAGGGATATTAATTTTTTAGCCATGACATGGCAGCTGGTGTACAAAAATTCAAAGAATGTATGAAATTTAGAGTTAATACCCAGCTTTCATCCCTCTTTTTCCTTCTGGATGTTTCAACTCTGTCTCCTGTGTGTTTCTCACTTTGCATTATGCTTTTGACCTCCACAACTGAGGGGCGGGATACTCCCCCTTCAGGGGCTGGATAAAGGCACTTGTCCGGCCTTCCCTGTGGTTTGTCTTTGCAGTGAGGTTGCCTTCCACATCTTCTTATGCAACCAGGGATAGACTTTTTCCCACTTTCATGCCTCGCGAGCTAATACTTGGGTGTGGAATCTTCAAGCAGCGGATAATTTAGCCTGTTGAATTTAGGGGTTGAGCGGTAAATCTCCAATCGGGCCTTCCCTATGGTTTGTCTTCAGCATAATCTAGGCTGCATTCCCTTGATGCCCGCTGGTCACCTTGCACAATGGCCGTCCCACAGCAAGTCGAGAATTTTATGACGTAGTGGTAATTCGAGGTCGCAGCTTTGAGCTCGTACAAAATTGGGCGGCCCAAGATGGCATTGTGATTTGAAGGTACATCCACTATAATGAAGCCCGCCATTATTCTTCTCCTACAGGGTTCGTCTCCCAGTCAACGAGGAGAGTGATCTAACCCTTAGCTTCCACACAGTCTCGAGTAAAACATAAGAGCCTAGTACCGTAAGGCCTTAGGCTCTTCTGGTCTCTTTTCATCTGCTAGAAAGTTTGCCAATAGATGATGTTAACAGTACTGCCATTGTCCACCAAGGTCTTGTGAATTTTAACACCTGAAACTGGCATAGTGATGACCAGCGTGTCCGTGTAAGGGTGTAACACGCTGTAGGCATGTTCATGGCAAAAGAAGAATGAGCTGGTTTGGGAGATGGAGGGTTATGTCGTGAACAGGTGGTATCAATTACAGGATTCTCTCACAAGACCTCGCCTCTGTCTCTTGGAGCCCTCCATGCTGTTGTTTCCGTCGACAAGTACGCAAATATCAGCTGGAGGTTGGTTCTGTGGTAGCTGGACGTTAAGGTCTGCATGGGGATGAGCCTATCGG
>CAVNYN010269807.1:0-23210 GCA_963692815.1 Nyctanthes arbor-tristis
CCATGCTGTTGTTTCCGTCGACAAGTACGCAAATATCAGCTGGAGGTTGGTTCTGTGGTAGCTGGACGTTAAGGTCTGCATGGGGATGAGCCTATCGGTCCTGTCCCTAGTGATTTGCCACATGTTCACTCAGGTATCCCCAGTAGACTAGCTTCTCAATCTCCTATTTGAGGTGCCTGTATTCGTCCGTGTTGTGACCCACACTCCAATGACACTTACAATGCCTGGACTGGTCAGCGTCCTTTAGCGGTTTCTTTAAGGGCCTTGCCTTAGCTATAACCAGATCATTCTGTAGGATGCTAAAGATGTGTTCAATGAAGGTATTGAGCTTAGTGAAGGGCTTGAACAAGCTTGAAGGCTTTTCACCACGTCGCAGGTCCTTCTTTGCCTTTTGGTCATTCCTCTCATCCTTTAGAGTTTTTCAGCTCTCCAGGTCCCTTCAAAGGCCTCCTCGGTGCTAATGTATTTCTCAGCTCACCTCAGAAGCTCCTTATAAGTGCTTGGGGGATCTTCGTGCATGTCCGACCAAAAACGGGTATCTTTGTAAAGGCTTGATTTGACCGCAATCAGAAGTGATTCGTCTGCCACCTTTTCCTTTGTCATGACCTATTTGTTGAAGTGGTCCAAATAGCTTTTGAGAGGTTCTATTTTCTCTTACTTGATTGTTCCCAACATCTCCTTAGGGGTGGCCTTGGCCTTCGACCCCATAAACTAGGAGGTGAATTTGGAGGAGAGCTACTCCCAACTGTAGGGCGAAGCCAGGATTTTGTGTCAATGCGGTCTGGAATTTTGAAATAAAGAAGCTATAAAATAGTTTGATAATAGACACAAATACAAATGACGTACTTTTACAATTGTCATTTACGGGTTTTCATACTTTGAAATCGTTTTACAATAAGTTCATTATCAACTCCAGATCCTCTCAACTCTATTTGAGCACTCTTCAAATCTTTTTGAGATATCCTCAACTCTATTAAAACTCCCTTCAACTCTATTTGAGGCAACTTCAACTCTATTGGAACTCTCCTCAATAACATTTCCTTGAACACCCCTTTTTTGAAGTATCTTTCCATAATCTACCACGTTCAATTTCAACAACAACATTCAATTTCAACAACAATATTCAATTTCAACAACAATATCACATATAAGCCCTAACTTACAAGTTCTAACTAAACAATATTTCAACAACATTCAATTTCATAAAGACAACAACAACAACTAAAAATTTGATTCAATTATGCCTAACTTACTTCTAACTAAACAGTAAGCCAAGCCAATAAGCCCTAAATTATAATTTATAGACTAAACCCTACAAATCTTGAAGCAAATTTGGACAAAACTTATAAACTATAAAAAAAATCTTGTTGTAATAAGAGGATTTAGGGCTCTACATACTTGTAATTTATTCCCCCAGGGCTTTGAACACTTGAACT
Organism: Nyctanthes arbor-tristis; assembly: GCA_963692815.1. NCBI lineage: Eukaryota > Viridiplantae > Streptophyta > Magnoliopsida > Lamiales > Oleaceae > Nyctanthes > Nyctanthes arbor-tristis. The sequence continues at coordinate 1,437 of CAVNYN010269807.1, forward strand.
CCACTCCAAGATCAAGAAGATTAGAAGAAGTAGGGGTTGATTTTTTGAGTTTTGAGAAGAAGAATCAGACGAGGGTTAAGGGCTGGCAGGTCCTCTGCAGTAGGTGGGCGGACGACATCCAGGTTGGTCCGTTCAGTTCCGTCGGTCAAAGAAGAAAGCAGCACTACAGCGGAGCACGGTCTCGAGTCTCGGCCAGAGGCACAGATAGAACGTGACGATGAGAGGATCTGGTTTACTTTTTTAGTTTAATTGGGCTGCTCTTATAAGGATCTGGCTAGCTTATTTTTAATTGATTGGCTTTGGACTATATTAATATTGGGCTAAATTTTTAAATTTTGGGTCAGGCCTTTTACTTTTTCCTTAATTGGTCAGAGAAAATCAGGTGGACCAGACTGTATTTTTCTTGGGCCAGTGTGGTCTATGCCCAATTTAGACTGGGTTGTTGGCCAGTCCAGTGTAGTCCATGGACCGTACTGGGCCTATTGGGCCTCTGCCCTTGCCCAACTGTGCACAGATCCCAGGGCCAAGTTGTCGTACTAGGTCTGCGCGTTGCCTTCCAAAGTAAGTGCAAAGGCTTTGCACATGACACCTCCGGTCGCATTCTGAAGCTCCATCCAAGACACATATCGGTGAAGGTGAGCAATTGGGTTTGATTTACCAGAATAGGTTTCTATCTAAGGGAGCTTTATTTTGGATGGCATGACGGCCTCGCGGATGAAGGGGTCAAAAATAGAGGGCCTTCCCCATAGGACGTCAACTCTCTTCGCTTTTGACTATTTCTGCTCGAGGTTGCTCAGTCATTTCCTCAGCTCGTCCAGCTCGTGGATCTGCTGAGGGACTGGTTGCTGGCCTCGTAGTGTCTTCGGAGGGGAGCAAGAGGCATGGCTATCATAGTAAGTCGGTGTCGAGCTTCTTTTCCTCTGTCTATGCTCACTTGGTCATAGAGGCTCTCGTGACCTTGGGCGTCTGGGATCTTGTTGAGGGCGGGGCCCTAGCCTTGTGAACACACTGCTTCCATCAACATTTCTCAAAAGAGCTGGTGCAGCTCTTGCGTTAGAAGCTGGTTGACCGGAGTTTTAAGTTGGAGTGATGCTCAATCTCCTCCTGATGTGTTCCCTTTTAGGTTTCACCCTTATCGGAGATCTTTCAATGTTTTCAGCACGCCAAGAAGAGTCACCACGAGGGGATTCTATCGTGCACTGCATCGAAATTGGCCAGTTGTGTTGCTGTAACCACCAGGCTTCTCCGGTGAGGGCCTCTACCTGCCGTCGGAGGGTTTCTATTTCTATTGTTGCTGCCGATGGCGAGGGATCGACACTGGCAATGCCTCAAATTTTACGGAATCCATCAGTCATAAGTGATAAGATTTCCCACGTGGTTTCCCATGTTGTCGTCCAGTTGGCTTGTTTGCTAGGTCGCGGTGTCACGTCTGTTGCTACGAGCTTGCCGTCTCGGTACCCAGACGCCCTGGAACGCGAGAGCGCTGGAATAAATATCCATACTCAAGGTCGCTGAATCAGGTCTCTAGGTCTTCTATTCACTAGGTCATTAGGTCGTTGGGTTAGGTGAGGCGCTTAAGGCCTGCTTCCAAGACTCTATACTTGTTGACCTTTGACCTTTGTTTATGACCTGGTGGCTACAGTAGTTCGAAGATGATCCCCAATCATGCACCAAAAAACTCCATTTTGGCAGACAAAACGGAGATTTTTGTGCAGATAAAATGTTGAAATGGCATTTCCATGTATTCACGAAAATGCCATTTCTTTTTTTTTTATATAAGTTTGTTTCTTACACATTTTTTTTCTTTTTTTTCTTTTTTAACACAGTTTTTTAATACTGTCGATTCTTTTAATTGAGGGTTGAGAGTATGTGCATATTAGAATCTAAAAGGCTGGGTAATTAATTTTAATTGTGGATATTAACAGTTGGTCTTGGATATGATTTAACCTTTGATATTCATTTGAATTTTTGTTATCGTTGTACTTTTGTAGAATGTGAAGTCAAACAACAAACTTTGCCCAAAAATGGAAACTATTTTGTGATATATCTTTGAGTGTCTTGATTACGCAGAATATATTTTAAATTTGTTTTTTGTGTGTGACAGAGTGATAAATAATTCTAAAAGTTATTGTATATGGTTGGAGAATTTTGCTATTTTTCATGTTTACTTAAACTAATTTACAGTGCTACTATGTTAAAATTATATTAATTCCATATCTTCAATATCATTCACTATCAAAACTAAACTTGGCTTTTGTAGATATATTTAAATTGCATTTTAGTTTTTTTTTTTAACATTGAAATGTCATTCGTCAATGGCAGTTGTTTCTAGAAATCTAAGAACATCTTTAAGTTAATTTATGTGACATAGAATTGCATAATATATCTAAAATTCTTTCACCATTGGTTGTAAAGATTAGACTTTTCAACATTGCTAGAGCTTGCTTTTTGAAAAATGAATGTGGCATAACATTTAAAAAATTAATTCGGTGGAATTAATAAAGTATTAATCCAAAGGTTACACCGCTAAGTTAAAAATATTTTAAGTTCTTAGGCAAAAGTCGAAACTTAAATTGAGCTAGAGAAAGTAATTTGAACCATTCAACTAATTAATGAAAAAAATTGTGACAGTTCTAAGTTCTTAATTCTTTTATCAACACTCATAGTTATATACTTGTGTTCATTGATGCAAAATTTTTAGATCTAATTCTGGAGCAAGTCATTTAATAATTCTGGACATTCTAAACAAGTCCTTATATATGTTCATCAAAAAAGTACATCAAACAAAATAGTATGAATTATTTTCAAGTTAATACATATTATTTTTGCCCATTAGTTCTATATTGAACTTTCACCCATGCATTGCAGGGGAAAAAATAATAAATGACTATTAAGAATTTCTTCAAGTTTATGCCCTCTCAATTAATATCAGTAATGAGCTTCTATTAAAAATTTAGCATAACTAAGTGAAAGCGATATTGTCTCTAGTGAGTTATTTGTTTCGTAAGATGATCAAATAATGATCGTGAGGGTTAAAAAGAAAACTGAAATTAAAAACAAATTCACATTACTAAGAACCCTTCAGACATTCCAAAAGAACCTTACTGGGAGATACTTTCACATAGCGAGAAGCCTGGCAACCGTGACATAATTATCAATTGGCAACTAACTCCTATAAGCAATACTCATCCTCGCTACTAAAATGGAAGTTATGCAATTTTCATTTTAGATGAAACCAGTTAAGGGTTTTGAATTTTTTTTTTTTTGGTGGGGGTGTGGAGTAGTTACCTTTAGGTCAAAGAAAATTTGCTCTCTGCACCAAATGCTAATTACATGGATACAAGATTACATCATTCATTCATGTGGAATGGATCATTGCACACCAACAAAGCAGACCCAAGATTATTTAGAGGTTATTTTTTATCATTTTACTTATGTATTCATAAAAGTAGTTAATTTACGATAATTTAGAACTCAAGCTTGGCATTTCGCAAACCTTGAATCATAATGTACATCTGATGGTTTAGAATCTGGCCCTAAAGATTCATTAACAAACAGGTGTTTTCATCAACAATAAAGTAGCAGAGACCCAAAAACTAATCAAGGCATTGTAACATGATCACAGAGAAGTATATGACTTTTGGGGGACATCTAATTCAAAAGAAAACATATAATCAATAATAAACTCTTAAAGCTGTTGAGTTATGGTGGGTCCCACTACCCGGTTTTCCCGCCTAAAGTACAGCCTTAACTTTTTTTTGGGCCTCTCATACGGTTTGGGCCGAAGGCTGTCTGAGAATACAAGCCCATTGGCATTAGATTTACAGCTGGGTCACTAAATAATACACACACTGCCTTGGTAAATACACATCCTTGGTACCCAATTTACTACCTATTCAATTTCTGCTGCTTGGTATTAGACGCATTATTATTAGAATGCGTGGAAATAAATCAATCTACTATAATCCCAGAAACAACTGTATAAAATTATTGTTTTCTACATAAATGTGCGTTCCAGCCAGCTTTGTTCGTATCTCACTATCCGCAGACCCAAACTCTGGCATTGCCAAAACTGAAATCCATTCCACAATCAGCAATTGAAAAAGGCTACCTTTTCCCTTTTCATTGCTATCAACAAAAATGGAATGGACTGGAGGTTAAGAGTTTGTTGTGTTCGAAAGTGGTTCGTACCGGGGAGTGAAAAGTTCAAACCCAGCCTAGAATTTGTCTTCATGGATCGGGAGGTTAGCAAATAAATCACAAGCTTTTCATAATTCAGTCAACCTTATAACGTGTTGTTGCTGACCGTTTGGTGTTTTTTTTTCTTTTGTTTTTTTTTTGTTTTTGTATAATAATAGGGAGGACGTATTCAAGCGATTGCTTTAGTGATTTGATCAAGAATTGAGTACAATCTGTACTGTATCAAAGTTGTTTGAGTTGTTGACAACAAGGGTGCGTTCAAGGCAACCAACCACCCTTATAGGTTGTTTTTCTGTGAAAATACTCATGTTGGAAGGAGCGCTAACTACACATTTCCAACCAACATGCTTCTTTTCAAATCTTTCACAGAAGTACTTGCTATAGAAAACCCTGAAATACCACTGTTTGGTGATTAAATTCTCTCCTACTTTTCCACAGTTTATGCGAACTCTCAAGTATGCCTCAAACTTTCAAAAAATTACTCACCTACGTTTCTCTTTTTTTCTTGTCACTATGGTAGATGTAGTATGTGGCGTTTTGAGCGACGGTATCATAATTCACGAGTTGGAACAACTAGGAGTGGAACAAAAAAACTTGAGATGCAGCTTCAAGATCTTCAGTATAAACTTGCAAAATTATTTATAAAATTAATTTTTGAGTCCATAGTTCTAATGATTTCAATTCTTTTTATAAGGGCAACTGCATTCTAGTAATGTTGTGGGAAAATTATGCTGCTGAAATGCAGTGTAGGATCATACAACTATGCCGATCGAATTGCTACCAAGGTTTTGCTAATTGCTACCAAGGTCATCATGACTAAAAGCTTGTTCTAGTGATGGTTGAGCGTTAGTTCACTTTACCACTAACTAAAAGCTTTTTCTAGTCATGGCCAAGTGTTAGGTCACTAGTTAGGAACCTGTTTTAACTTAAATCACAGACCTTTTACGTGAGCACTGACTAAAAGCTTGTTCTAGTCATGAACGCGAAGGAAGCCATTCACTTGAGCACTGACTAAAAGCTTGTTCCAGTCATGGTCAAGTGTTAGGTCACTAGTTGAGAGCTTGCTCTAACTTAGATCACAGAGCTTTTACTTGAGCGCTGACTAAAAGGTTGTTCTAGTCATGAGCGTGAAGCCGTTCAATTGAGCACTGACTAAAAGCTTGTTCTAGTCAAGATCAAGTGTTAGGTCACTAGTTAGAAGTATGTTCTAACTTAGATCGCAAACCTTTTACTAGAGCGCAGACTGAAAACTTGGTCTAGTCAAGACCGTGAAGCCATTCACTTGAGCACTGACTAAAAGCTTGCTCTAGTCATAGTCACATGTTAAGTCGCTAGCTAGAAGCTTGTTCTAACAGAGATCGCAGACCTCCTACACGACGCTCTTCCGATCTAAAAGCTTGTTCTAGTCATGAGCGCTAAGCTGTTCACTTGAGCGTTGACTTAAAGCGTTTTCTGGTCATGGTCAAGTGTTAGGTTACTAGTTAGAAGCTTGTTCTAACTTAGATCATGGACCTTTTACTTGGCTATTGCAAATTTGCCTTGTGTTCGCATTAAGAGTGGGATGTTACATCAGAAGAATAAACATTCGTCTTTCGAATTAACTATTAGCTCATAAAATTATGGCTGGCTTGCATAGGCGTATTAATTTTTTAGCCATCACATGATAGCTGGTGTACAAAAATTCAAAGAATGTATGAAATTTAGAGCTAATACCCGGTTGTCATCCCTCTTTTTCCTTCTGGATGTTTCAACTTTGTCTCCTGTGTGTTTCTCACTTTGCATTATGCTTTTGACCTTCAAAACTGGAGGGCAGGATACTCTTCCTTTAGGGGCTAGACGAAGGCATTTGTTCGGCCTTCCCTGTGGTTTGTCTTTGCAGTGAGGTTGACTTCCACATCTTGTTCCGCAACTAGGGATCGACTTTTTCCTACCGTCATGCTTCGCGAGCTGATACTTAGGTGCTGAATCTTCAAGCAAGGGATAGTTTAGCTTGTTGACTTTGGGGTTGAGTGGTAAATCTCTTATCTAGCCTTCCCTGTGGTTTGTCTTCAGCATAATCCAGGCTATATTTCCTTAAAGCCCGCTAATTACCTTGCATGATGGCTATCCCGTAACAATTCAGGAATTTTATGACATAGTGGTAAATTGAGGTCGTAGCACTGAGCTCGTACAAAATTGGGCGGCCCAGGATGGCGTTGTGATTTGAAGGTACGTCCACTAAAATGAAGCCCGCCATTATTCTTCTCTTACAGTATTCATCTCCCAATTCAACGAGGAGAGTGATCAGACCCTTAGCTTCCACTAGTCTCCAGTAAAACCTTGGAGCCTAGTACCATAAGGCCTTGGCTCTTCTGGTCTCTTTTCATCTGCTGGAAAGTTCGCCAGTAGATGACGTTGATGGTACTGCTGTTGTCCACCAAGGTCTTGCGAATTTTAACACCTAAAACTGGCATAGTGATGACCAAAACGTCCGCGTGAGGGTGTAACACGCTGTAGGCGTCTTTATCGTAAAAAGGAGAATGAGCTAGTTCGAGAGATGGAGAGTTCTGCCGTGAGCAGGTGGTAGCAATTCTGGGCTTCTCTTATAAGACTTCACCTCTATCTCTTGGAACCCTCCATGCTGTTGTTTCTGCCGACAAGTGCGCAGATTTCAGCTGGAGGTTGGTTTCGTAGGAGTTAGGCGTTAAAGCCTGCATGGGGACGAGCTTGTCGGTCCGGCCCTTAGTGTTTTGCCACGTATTCACTTAGGTATCCCCATTCGACTAGCTTCTCAATATCCTGTTTGAGACGCCAGTATTCGTCCTTGTTGTGACCCACACTCCAATGGTACTTACAATACCTAGACTAGTCCGTGTCCTTCAGTGGTTTCTTTAAGGACCTTGCCTTAGGTATAATCAAATCATTCTGTAGGATGTTAAAGATGTGTTCAATGAACGTGTTGAGCTTGGTGAAGGGCTTGAACAAGCTGGAAGGCTTTTCGCCACGTCGCAGGTCCTTCTTTGCCTTTTGGTCCTTCCTCTCATCCTTTGGAGGTTTTTTAGCTCTCAAGGTCCCTTCAATGGCCTCCTCAACGGCCTCTTCAGCTCTCAGCCAGCGTTAGAAGCTCTTTACAAGTGCTTGGGGATCTTTATGCATGTGCCCCTCCAAAAAACGGGTATCTTTGTAAAGGCCAGATTTGACCGCGATCAGAACCGATTCGTCCGCCGTCTTTTCCATGGTCATGACTTGTCTGTTGAAGTGGTCCAAATAGCTTTTGAGCGGTTCTAATTTCACTTACTTGATCGTTCCCAGCATCTCCTTGATGATGGCCCTGGCCTTCGACCCAATTAACTGGGTGACAAACTCGGAGGAAAGCTACTCCGAACTATGCACAGATCCCAGGGCCAAGTTGCCATACTAGGCCTGCACGTTTCTTTCCAAAGTAAGTGTAAAGGCTTTGCACATGATAACTCCTGTCGCATTCTAAAGCTCTATCCAAGACACATATCAGTAAAGGTAAGCGATTGGGTCTTGTTTGCGGAAATAGGTTCTTATCTGAGGAAGCTTCATTTTGGATGGCATGATAGCCTCGCAGTTGAAGGGGTCGAAAGGAGAGGGCCTTCCCCATCGGTCGCCAACTCCATTTCCTTTGGACTGTTTCTGCTTGAGGTCACTCAGTCATTTCCTTAGCTCATCCAGCTTGTGGATCTGCTGAGGGATTGGTTGCTGGCCTCGTAGTGTCTCTAGAGGCCAGCTGGAGGCATGGCTATCATGGTGAGAGGCATCGGGCTTCTTTTTCTCTATCTACTCTCACTTGGTCACAGAGGCTCTGATGACCTTGGACGTCAGGGACCTTGCTAAGGGCAGGGCCCTATCTTGTGAACACACTGCTTCCAGCTGCATTTCTTGAAAAAGCTGGTGTAGCTCTCACGTTAGAAGCTGGTTGATCAGAGTTTTGAGTTGGAATGAACCTCAGTCTCCTCCTAACGTGTTCCCTTTAAGGTTTCACCCTTGTCGGAGATCTTTTGATATTTTTAGCACGCCAAGAGGAGTCACCACGAGGGGATTCTATCATGCGTTGTTGGGAAGTTGACTGGTTGTGTTGTTGCAGCCACTAGACTTCTTCGGCGAGCGCCTCTACCTATCGCCAGAGGGTTTCCGTGTCTGTTGTTGTTGCAAGGGACCGGCACTGGCAGTGCCTTAGTTTTTACAGAATCTAGGAGGCAGTCTGACATTACTAGTTCTTGTCTTTTGACTCTCGGAGCGTCTTCCACTCATTTCCTTTTACTAAAGGTTTGGTTTCACCGGATATTTGTTTTACACAACTTTTTTCCCACAGACGGAGCCAATTTGTTGATGCCAAATTTAGCTTTTGCCCCAACAAAGAAGATTTGTATTTGCAGAAAATTCGTTTTTAAATCGAAATAAATAGTAAATGTGAAAAGGTGAGGAATGTTTGTAATAAACAGAAGACTTTAAATGTATTGAAGACAAGAAGAGTGAGATGTGGGTGTCGAACCCCTTTTCCTTTCTGTTGGCCTCTATTTATAAACCTACAAAATTATTTATAAAATCAATTTTTGAGTCTGTAATTCTAATGATCTCAATTTTTTAGAGGGGTAACCACATTCCAGTAACATTGCAGGAAAATTATGCTACTGAAATGAAGCGTAGGATTGAAACTGTAGGGAAAAAATCTTTAGTTGCCATAATATAGCTATGCCGATCGAATTGCTACCAAGGTTGTGCTAATTTTGATTACCATACATTTTCCGGCCACTGATTTGTTTTTTATTAATACTACTATTATTTCTATCCATTATGCCCAATGCCACGCCGTGGTGTGTCAAACACATTTCATGCAACAAAAGCATTTGCCAATGATGAGGCTAGGGAGTGTGAGGAACACTAGGCAAAGTAAATTATTCGCCTTATTATTTAGTGTAATTTATTTATTTAATTACTCATATATTTTCCCCTTTTTTGGGCCCGGATTGTGGAGAATGAGATGCGCGATTTTAAAGATTTACATTGCTATATTAGCACAGCTTACCTGACATGATCAAGACTCAGCATACCAAGTTAGGTAGATTTCCCATTACTCCTATTTAAGTGCTCCAGGGGAGCTAGAGAAAGGGATTCAAACGTTGGTCACTTTTGATGAACTTAAGAGAGTAAACAGGTAAAATGTGCCTAGAAACATGGTTACCACGTACTTTGGTTTTTGGTTGCTTCATATATGCATCTTATTTTAATTATTTATTTTTATATTTTTTCAAAAGCAAATAGTTTGGGCAGTTGGCTATATTTCTTTGATCAAACAAAAGTGTGGATGGCATTTTACTAGCTATAAGGATTGTCACAAAAAATCTGCAAACCAGAGACAAAAGATTTCATGTGACTATGATAACACTAAAACAGAGCAGCGTTTTAGGATTATCATCAAAGTGTGCAATGGACTAACAATCTCACGTTTCTTTTATGGGATCAGGCATCCTGGGATTTGCTTGGCAAGAGCGTGCAAGAAATCACAGGGTGCTTATCATCAGTAATCACTTCTGTCATTTTATCCTTTTGTTTTTTGGCATTGCTTATTTTTCTAACATTTTCTAACCATTTATGTCCTATTTAGACAACAAAAGATAAGAAGCTAAAAGTGACTAACAGAAATAGTTTGCCAAAAGAGCTAATGAAGTTGGTCAGTAGAGAATTTATATTTCGTGTCCAGATTCAGGAAAAAATTTTTGATAAAGGTGACAACATATATGTCGTGTCCTATGTTTCATCCTACCCCCAAGATAATTCAAAAATATAGGAAGACAAACCATTTTACTGCTGAAGACAACGAGGATGATGAAACTGGAATGGAACTGCATTCTATAGTAGCCGAAGACTCTAATAGTGAACTTACAATAGTTCGTGGGCCAACATGCTATGATGATATAAAGTGTGTTAATGGTGTTAGATACGAGACCTTCAAAGATGCGTGCTATGCATAGGGATTGTTGGAAGATGACAAGGAATATATTGATGGTATTATTGAAGCCAGTCAATGGGGGTCAAGACTTCATTGCGCCATTTATTTGCAACTCTGTTGCTATGTGAATCACTCTCCCGTCTAGAAAATGTTTGGTTCAAGTGTTCAGATTACTTATCAAATGACATATTATACCGACGAAGGATGCTCACAAAAAAACCTAGGCATTGACTATATAGATTTTTTTTTTTTTGGTTTAGACAAGGTCGATAATAGAGATTGATATAGGTGAAGCCGTTGAAATTTATTGAATATTTTTCAACTACAAAATTACAATTATCGATTGCTGAAATTCAAAATTACACTCTCTTAGAGATTGAGCAAATATTGCACAATCGGGGTTTCCCAAGTGACCTCGCTACTTCCATGCCTGCTCCACTGGACTTTGACTAATGGTACCTCTCGGTTCCTCAAGATATGGGCTTTTCTCTCTAATATGCATGTTGGGGTTTCCTCATTGGACTAGTATTTCTAAATCTCGATATCCTGATAACTCACTACGTGATTCAGGTCAGATATGTATTTCTTTAATAGAGAGATCGGAAGAGCGTCGTGTACTGCTGAAAGTTCAGGTGGCAATGCCAGTCTATATGCCACATTACCAATCGTTTCCAATATCTCGAATGGTCCAACGAAATGCGGTCTCAACTTCCCCTTCTTTCCAAACTCCAGAACACCCTTCATTGGTGCCACTTTAAGGAATACCTTAACCTCAATCTGGAACTCTACATTCTTTCTTTTCAGATCAGCATAACTCTTCTGCCTGTCTTGAGCTGTTTTAATCCTAGACCGAATCTTCTCAATTTGTGCAACCGTTTTCCTTACCAGATCTGGCCCCAACAATTTTCTTTCGCCGACCTCATCCCAATACATCGGTGAAAGACATCTCCTGCCATATAATGCTTCGTATGGGCCATGCCAATAGAGGCACGATAACTGTTATTATAGGCAAACTCTATCAAGGACAGAGAGTTATCCCATTTGCTACCCAAATCTAACACGCAAGCTCTCAACATATCCTCCAAGGTTTGAATGGTGCGCTTAGACTGTCCATCTGTTTGGGGATGATACGCAGTACTGAAATTCAATCGAGTACCCATAGTAGTCTGGAGACTCTTCTAGAACCTTGAGGTGAACCTCGGATTTCGGTAAGATACAATGGAAACCGGTATTCCATGAAGTCGGACAACTTCCTTGACATACAGCTGTGCCAACTGATCAACACTGAGGGTCATTCAAACTGGCAAGAAATGAGCCGATTTAGTAAGTCAGTCAACAATAACCCTGACTTTGGGAGTCCCACTACAAAATCCATCGTGATTTTCTCCCACTTCCACTCAGGTATATCCAAAGAATTTAACAAGCCTAAGGGTCTTTGATGCTCAGCTTTGCCTTGCTAATAGACCATGCAACTCGACACAAATTTCGCAATACTCCCCTTCATGTTCCTCCACCAGAAGGAATCCCTCAAATCACAATACATCTTTGTTCCACTTAGATGCACTGTGTAAGGAGCCGAATGAGCTTCTGTGAGGATTTCATTCATGATCTGCTCATTGTTTGGAACATAGAGTTGACCCATAAACATCAGTGCTGAGTCTGAGGCAATCTCGAATCCTGGTTGCCGCGAGGTCCCTAATGTAGACCTGATCTTCTCTAGATATTTGTCATCCTTCTTTGCCACTACAATCCGATCTCTTAAGTCTGATTTAAAAACTAAGTTTACTAGCCTACCAGACTTTCTGGTTGATAGGCCTAGCACTTCAATCCTTAAATTCTGAAAATCCCGAATCAACTGATCTATCTGTCCGGCATTCTTCCTCCTCAATGCATCTGCCACTGCATTGGCTTTACCTGGATGGTAAAGAATAGTACAGTCATAATCCTTTACGATCTCCAATCATCGTCGTTGCCTCATGTTCAACTCCTTTTGGGTAAAGAAATATTTCAAGCTCTTGTGATCCGTGTATACTCGCATTTGCTCCCATACAAGTAATGACGCCATATTTTTAGAGCATGCACTACTACTGCAAGCTCCAAGTTGTGAGTGGGATAGTTTTGCTCATGTGCTTTTAACTATCTCGATGCATAGGTAACCACATTCCCATGTTGTATAAGAAGACATCCCAGACCGTGTTTTGATGCATCAGTGTAAATGACGAATCCTTCAGCACCATCGAGGATGGTCAACACTGGAGCTGATACTAACCTCTTCTTTAGTTCCTGAAAACTCTGGTCACACTTGTCTGTCCACTGAAATTTAACACCTTTCCATGTCAGCTGAGTCATAGGGCCTGCTATCTTAGAGAAATCCTTGATGAATCGCTGGTAGTAGTCGGCCAACCCTATAAAGCTTATCACATCTCTGACATGAGCAGGTGTCAACCGGTGCATCACGGCCTCAACTTTAGAAGGATTAACTTCAATATCTTTGGCTGTCACAACATGACCTAGGAACCCAATGCTCTCAAGACAAATTTCGTATTTCTTAAATTTAGCATACAACTCTTCTGCTCTCAAAGTGCCTAGCACAATCCTCAAGTGCTCCTCATGCTGTTCCAGATCCTTCGAGTAAACCAGTATGTCATCGATAAAGACGATGAAGATCGGAACCAGGTACTTTTGAAAGACTCGATTCATCAAATCCATGAACACTGCAGAAGCGTTCGTGATACCAAATGGCATAACTGTGAATTCATAGTGTCCATATCGGGTCCTAAATGCCAACTTAGGTATGTCAACTGCCTTGATTTTTAGCTGATGATATCCTGATCTGAGATCGATTTTCGAGAATACTGCTGCACCTCTTAGCTGATCAAATAAGTCTTCAATCCTAGGAAGAGGATATTTATTCTTTATCGACAGCTTGTTGAGTTCTCAATAGTCGATGCATATTCTCATGCTGCCATCTTTCTTTTTAACAAACAGAACTGGGGCTCCTCAAGGGGCCACACTTGGTCTGATGAAACCCTTCTCCAATAGCTCTTCCAGTTGAACTTTCAATTCTTGCAACTCTTTAGGTGCCATATGATACAGAGCTTTAGACACTAGTGCTGCACCGAGTACCAAATCTATGGAGAATTCCACCTGCCTTTCTGGTGGAACCCCTGGTAAATCCTCTGGGAACACATCTGCGTACTCACAAATCACTAGTACACGGTCCAACGTGATTTCAGTTGTCAGGTCACCCTGAAGGCTAACCAAATATCCCTGGCAACTATCTTTTGCCAACAGCCTCTCTTCTTGCATGGCTGAAATAGGGCGAGGAAGTGCTCTGACCTTTGATCTATAGAATCTAAATGCCCCTTCCCCATTTTTCTGAAACACCACTTCCTTCTCATGGCACATGATGGTGGCACGGTTATAGCTTAACCAATCCATACCCAATATAATGTCAAAGTCCTTCATCTCGATTATGTTCAGATCTACCTTCAATATTAGTATGTCAAAATCAATCGGTACTGTCCTAGATATCTCATTCGTCTTAATAGTTCCCCCTAAAGGCAGGCTAACCTCAAGTGGGCTGCCCATTCTCTCTCCTACCAATTTCAGTCTAGCTAGGCATGAGGTAGATATAAAAGAATGTGTGGCACCTGCGTCTATCAGCACATATACAAGAATACTAGAAACAGATAGTATACCTGTTCACGCAACATTACTATCAAAGAACTACACATCACATCATTTAAATCAAGATATGTACAGGAATACTATGATTAATTAGTATACCTGCTATCACGTCAGCATCATTGATTGCATCCTTGTGTGTCATGGCAAATACATGAGCCTTGCGTTTGTTTGCCTACTGCGTACTCTTCTTCTGGTCAGTGTTCCAAGCAGGAGTGTTTGGGCAATCAGATGAAAAATGGCCAGGTTGACTGCCTATAACACACTCCTTTGCCCATAAGCACTCTCCCCTATGCAGCTTCTTATAGTTAGGGCATGATGGAATTGGGTTAGCACTCTGTCCACCAGTCGACCTTGTGTTTGGCTTCTTATTGAATGTCTGGTTTTTGTTTTGCCCTTGATACGGCCCTTGCCATTTCCTCTTTCCCTGATTCTGTTGATTGCTCTTACTCCCTAGACCATCATAATGTGCCCTAGAATATGCTATTTTCTGGGCCATCTTCACCACCTACCCATAAGTGGGCAATGAGTGAGAGCAAACAATCTGGCCAATATCCGGTCGTAAGCCTCTTTCGAACCTCCGAGCTTTCATGGCTTTAGTGCTCACCAAATGTGGGGCATATCTAGACATCTCAAATTTCCTCTCATACTCAGTAACATCCAAGTCGCCCTGCTTCCGATTCAAGAACGCGGACACCTTATGATCTCGAAGAGCCTGTGGGAAGTATTTATCTGTTATTTTTATCTTAAACTGTTTCCAAGTCAGGTTCCTTTGCTCCTCCTGCGTCCTAGTCCTACACATGGACTCTCACCAATAGCCAGCACGCCCTTCAAGCATGAATTCTGCACACAACACCTTCTGATCATCAGGGCGTGAGATGTGGCGGAAGATCTTCTCAATAGACCTTATCCACTCTCCCGCGGCCAACGGATCATTGCCACCATCAAACCTAGGTGGCCTGCATCTACGGAACTGCTCCACAATGGACTGGGGTGGGGTAGCTTGAGCTGCAGGAGTGCCTTCTCTGAGGTCTTGCACTGCTTAGAGCAAATCCCTCATCAGGTTGGCTTGTGCATTTTCTCGTGCCATTTCCTTTACACAAGAATCCAAAACAAGTTTATTCCCATTGTTAAATCCAATTATAACACAAGCATTTATACATAACAAGCAAAACCATTCATCATCAATAAGATAAGACGGAAACTTTATTTCATTAATACTGAATGTTCTTTAAGCAAGGAGTACAAAATATCTTAAATAAATGAATAAAACTGTAAACTGAAATAAATGCTATCATAAACTATAGTTCTCATCTATTTGTCCGCTGCTCTACTCATAAGGTCCGTACACTCCGGACTCCACATCAAATATCTCGTGGTTCTTATCTAGCGCTATCACCTACTCATCCACAACTTCTGGCACTGGTTCGGGGACAGGCATTGGCATAGGTGTCCCCCCTCGCATCCCCAGCTCGTCACAGAAGGTCTGGTAATCAACATCCATCCCATGACGCCTTCTCAACTCCCCAAGCAATTAGGAGATCTGGGGACGCTGATTCTCTAGTAAGGTCGATATCAAGTGACCAATAGAGTCTGCATTATTTTTCCTAAACCCACTGGCAATGGCTTCATGGCGTGCCATGTTATACCCCAGTATATGCTCTGATACAGTGACTCCTGGTACAATTCTATATGACAGGTACCTATGGAAGATCGTATCAGTTCTTGCCCAAAATTCTTTCGTCCTACTTCTCGTCGTGGGTGCTATATCGGAAAGTACCGTTTATACAAAGTCCAGCTAAGTACTACTATTCTGTCAATTTAAGCTAATTTTGAGGACTAAGAAATCATTAAAGCTTTTCTTAAAATAATTGCATACTACGCCCAAACTCGCTTCTTTCGTGAAGTCAATTACAAGTCTTCTTTCTTAAATATCTGTCTTACAAAGGCTCATAAATAATATGTATTCGACATAACATCGTAAATACTTTCAAAATAATTACCAAACAAATAAATCTTCTTTTACCTTCAGAGTCAGCGGAGGAAGCAATGGCAGTGGCATCCAATAGAAATTCTTGGCTTTATTTTAGTAATTTTTTTTGAAGCAATTTTATGAGTCTACAGAAACGTAGAACCTGTCTCTGATACCAAGCTGTAACAGCCCAAATTTTGAGCACCGGGGACGTTAACAATATTTTCTTTCTTTCTAAAATATATATAATTAACATCGGGTAAAAATATACGGAAAAATAAACTTGGAAAAATAAAATCCCGGGAAAAAGAACTTATTAATGTAAAAAAAAATAAGGAATTCAAAAATATTCATGTACAAGTAGAAATATTTAATTTATTCGAAAATAAATTCTAAATTTTGATGCCACCACTGCTCAGTGCCCCTCCTTTGATTCTGAACCTGTAAAGTGTTGTAATTTGAAATGATGAGTATTTCATTGAAATAATTAGTAGTTTCAGCGCAAATTAATTAATTAATACCACAAATATACATATAAATATGCAACTACATGAATATCTCAAAATGATTCTTTATTCAAAAACAAGCATCGTATGGTAAATGTAGGTTTTCGACTCTCGTCTCATGTTATAAAGCAAGTAACTACTAGCACATAGTAATCAAGTATTGCATGCATCTCATAAAAATTATCGTCTCGTCTCGTCTCGTCTCGTCTTAAGCATAAAGCAAATGAGCTCATGCATATAATAACCATATAAATCACATATTCACATGCATACTGATAGCACAGATCAATTAATTTTGCACATACTTTTGAAAATAACTTCTTCCAGAAAAATGAGACTACCTTAACTTTTGAGCTGGGCAACCTTTGTAAAATCCTACTTGCTTATGAATCTTCACGCCTCATCTAGTCAAAATAACATAAATTATTTTAGTGTAAAAGAAATAATACTTTACGAAAAGGAAATAAGTTTTAAGGACTAAATTGAAATACTGGAATAGTTTAGGGCTGGGACTAAAAAGGTGGATGACAAACTTTAGGGCTGAATTCATAAAACCAAATGTTAGAATCCCTATTTGGACTAAACTGAAATTCTTGGGACTGAAATAAATAAATCTAGAAATTTGAGGACTAACTTTTAAAATTTCTGGAAACCTAGGGACCCTGAGTGCAAAATTAACAAAATATAATTCCCAATTCTCGACCCTCTCCCGGAACCGGATCCCAAAATCAGACATCATGCTCAAGAGAAAAAAAAATACAGAGTTTTAGTACGTGCGTGCTTGTGCCGAAACCGATGCCGGTGGGTGGAACTCTAGGGAGAGTGGGTGCCTAAACCATTAAGTATACTATCCAATGCCCCAACTCGGTGACCAAGAATCAGGAGCAAGAAATGGTCACTCGACCAAGGACCCAACTGTGCGTGCGCGTGTGAAGGATTTGGCGCCAGCGAGTGCAATTTCGGCAAAAGGGCGGACTCTAATCGAGTTCCTAAGCCTTGGGTTGTGTGGACAAGGCTGGGTAATGGGTTTAGCAATAGGTGTAAAGGAACGGGGGCGAGGTGTGTCGCGACGGGGAGGGGTTCCGGTGGACCCTTGGCTGCCGACGGCGCGACCCTTCATATGTGATTCATGTGTGTATATGTATCTGTATGTATGGATTTTTTTCCTATGTTTGAAAATTTTGGGTGTTGATGCCTTGATTTTGTGTCTATGTGAGGGGTCTTTCCGGCGTGACTGTGGCGAGCCCGGCCGGTGGTGATGCGGATATGGCGGTGTAGGTCTGCTAGGATTCTGGTAGTGGGGGTGTTGGCCGGTGGTGTGAGTCAGAGATGGCGATGCAGAGGTGGTGCCGTGAGGGTTTGAGGATGGTGTTTGCCTGGTGGGTGTGTTGTGTATATTCTGCTGTGTACGGAAAGGAAACAGAAACAAACTGTATGGGAGAGAATTTTCACAGACCTTCACTTAGGAAGACCGTGAATTCTTGCTAAAAAATTTGTGTATGGAAAAACATATGATTAGCTGCTGTTTATAGGTTTGAGTTACAATCTCTTAGTTCGACCGGGAATTGGAGTTATAGTGCATACGAACTTTCATGTGTAACGGTTGTTGAAATTGAATAAATTACGAAATAATAACTACAGCTAAGACAAGTCGAGCTATGATTAAATAAAATAGTTGAAATAAAATTTGTTTGACGCAAAAGATTTGGAACTTTAGAGAACAAATTATTTAGTATAGAATTTTAATTAAGTTTCAGAATATTTGACTGGACGAGCGTGAACTTTAAAAAAAACTTTAAAATTGGTGAGATTATAACGATGCGAAAATAAAAAAAAAATCTATTTTCTAAAAAAAATTCTGGTCACTACAAACTTCATCAAAATTTGTAATGATGAAGTTTTTTTTTTTTTATTTTCTGACTCTATTTTCGGACTTCGTTTGCTTTTTCATATTATTACTAACACGAACTTGCTACCCGTGCATCGCAGGGTAGAAAAACTAGTTAATATGACAAAAGAATCTAGACAATTACTAAGTTAACAACCCTTTACTTTTTTTTTGTTCATCTTCAAGCATGGGTGAAGAGCATTAAATGGTATCCCGTTAACATAAATTGTAATATGAATACCAAACTTACGTTAGCAATGTATTACTATGATTTACATGAACATACAAGTCTTGAAAACAGATACAAATTAGAAAAGAGATGAAAATTAAAACCAATGTCCGAAAAGAGATGAATTATTCATACATGAAAATTAGTCTCTATTGATATATTACTGATTTTTCTTTAACAAATTGAAATCATATATTACTTCAATTTTAAATATGTATTTAACATATATTAAATGAGGAGTTTAGGATTTATTGAATTTGCATTTTCACAACCAGTAGTAAAAGATAAAATCAAGTGCCTATGTTAGAACTACGATAACAGAAAGCATCTTGATGTAGACTCTGTAAAGGTCCTATTAGAATATAAAGGGTTATATATAATGGTGTGCACATGGAGAACCATTCATTATTAGCATATCTGATCCCAGTGAGTCCTGAGTTCAACAAGTAACAACAAATCATACTTACGAAGACATGGTAAGAGATGCAATGGGTCTAGAAATGTACGATGATTATGTCCATCAAGATCATCGTACTCCTGAGCAATGACATGACTCTTGAATCTGAAAAGTCTGAATCAAACATGTTTGCATCATGTCATGACTAGATGCTATCCATAATCAACGAAATTCTGCCAGAAGATGACTAGCTTGAAGCTACTTTTATAAGACAAAGAAATGGTTATCTAGTCTTGGACTTGGTATTGTGAAGATTCATACACGTGTTAATGATTGCATCTTGTACTACAAACAAACTAAGCACTTGACTAAATGTCCTATATATCATAGTCCACAGTGTGAAGAAAGAGTTTCTCGATCTGGGAACAGGGTTCCACAAAAAGTGTTGTGTTATCTACCCCTTGCCCTTTGGTTTCAGAGACTGTATATGTCGAGGCATACTGCACAACACATGATATGGCATTCTCAAAATAAGTTACACATGGTGAAATGTTGCATCCCATACATAGTAAGAGGCGTGGAAGCATTTTGATAGGACACATCCTTATTTTGGTCTTGATCCATGTGGTGCACGTATTGGTTTATGTGCATATGGCTCTAGCCCTTTTGGCATGTCTAAAGTGTAGTATTCATGCTGGCCAGTGATCATTACTACCGATAATCTTCCTCCACAGACGTGAATGCACAAGGATGACATGTTATTGAGTATGGTTATTTGAGGCCTAAAGAGTCCAGGGAAGGATATTGATGTTTGTTTGCATCCTCTGGGTAGATGAACTAAAATTTTTGTGGAACGAGGTATTGAGACATATGATGTACACACAAAGCAAAATTTTCAAATGAGTGTTGCTTTAATGTGGACAATTAGTGATTTTCCAAGAAATGTTACGTTATCTGGTTGGATTGCTTATGGCCTAAAGTCTTGCCCTTATTGCATAAAGCATTTAGACTTAAGAATGGAGGGAAAACTTTATATATTAATTGTGATGGATGCTTTTTGTCACCTAAGCATGCTTCCAGAAAACAACAGGACAAGTTTTACAAAGACAAATTTCAAAAGAATGGTCCAATACCTTGGCCAACTAGGAATGAGTTGTGCAATATTGTGGAAAGCCTTCCTAGCATCACACGTGGTAAACCTACCCTAAGAGAAGAAATATATGGTTTCAGAGATAGCCATAATTGGGTGAGAAAAAGCATATTCTGGGAGTTACCTTATTGGCGTACTAATCTTATATGGCACAATTTAGATGTGATGCACATTGAGAATTTTTTTGGCAATATCTTAAACATAGTTATTATGGATATTAAGGGTAAGACAAAAGATAAATTATAAGGCCAACGATGATTTAGAACTCCACTGCAATCGTCCTAAGCTCTACATATATGAAGAAGATAGGGGGAATTGTATATACCAAAAGCTTCTTATTGTTTAACCAAAGAGCATAAGTGAGATGTATGTAATTGGATTAGAAATGTGAGAATGCCAGATGGTTATGCATCAAACATTGCATGATGTGTAAAGGGTGATTATGAATTTTACCCTGTGAAGAGCCGCGATTATCATATTTTTATACAGGGGTTGCTGCCAACATTTAAGGATGTATTGTCCAACTTAGCATTTTCTTTAGAGATATATGCTCCATAGTTTTGAGGGAGACAAATGCGGAGCTCGAACAAAATATTATTGTAACATTGTGCAAGAAAAACTTTACTCACCTTAACTTTTTGATTCGATAGAGTTTCTAGTAATTCACTTGCCATACGAAGCTAAGGTTGGAGGTCCTGCATAGTACCAATGGATGTACCCTTTTGAGAGGTACCTGCGATTGATTTCTATAAAGTATTGTACTTGAGTTGTGCAATGGTTATATAATACTTTTGGTATGTAGACATCAGTTTCCATTT
Source organism: Nyctanthes arbor-tristis (assembly GCA_963692815.1). Taxonomy (NCBI): domain Eukaryota; kingdom Viridiplantae; phylum Streptophyta; class Magnoliopsida; order Lamiales; family Oleaceae; genus Nyctanthes; species Nyctanthes arbor-tristis. The sequence goes on from CAVNYN010269807.1 coordinate 22,240, forward strand.
CTACTTAGAATAAATTTTGAATATGTTTATTTTAATTCTATAGGTTTTTGCACCATCTTAAACTCAAAGTGAAAAATAATGCTCATGTTGAGGCATCTGTAGTGGAGGCACACCTTGTAGAGGAAATATCAACTTTTGCTCTTTATATTTTGAGGAAAGTGAAGAGCCAGATTGTATCATGTGCCTAGAAATGATGATAGAGGTTTTGTCAACCTACATGGAAGAATGTTAATTTTAGTATAACCTAGACATCCTCTTGGCACCCTTGCTCCAACCAAAGGTTCTTGACTGAGAAAGAGGTTAAGGTAGCTTCAATATATGTCCTTTTGAATTATGAAGAGTGGTTCCTCTTGTAGAGTAAGCTCTAGTCAAAACCATCTTTGCAGAAGGTTGTAGTTCAAATAGTTTTTGAACGTCTCATTTTATTTCCTGCAGAGAGTTTTATAAACAAATGACAGTGGAAAATCCTAGAATGTCTAATTCATTGCTTGATTAGCTTCGTGACCAGTGCTTTTGTTCAAGTTAAAGGAATATGTAAGTGTCTCTCTCTAAACAATATAACTACTTTATAAATATTCAGAAAAATAAAGGTATGACCTCCCACAAATTGGTACTGTAGGTTTTGGATACTACTCAAACTGTTGATCATCAAGTGGAGGCTCTAGCTTTGGATCCACCTCGTAGAGGTGCAATGTTACAATGGGTACTTTATAAATTGTTTTAAATTACATAAATTGGATTATGGTCATAAAACAACAAGATCAGTGGTGTGTGTTGTAACGACCCGCTCCACTTTGACATGATATTGTCCGCTTTGGGTCTAGCCCTCACGGTTTTGCTCTTGGGTTCTCACCCAAAAGGCCTCATGTCAGATGGAGTGAGTCTCTTGGCATATAAACTGGTCTTTCTTTCTCTACCCAAGCGATGTGGGATTGAGGCTGTCACAATCACCCCACCTAAGGGGGCCCAAC